>VNJN01008388.1:0-17426 GCA_008042485.1 Drosophila mayri
CACTTTGCCGTCGGCTGCGCTGCCGCGATCCATGGCACGCGCCGTTCCGCATTCCATGCATTTTTGGAATCGCGGACTTCCCCTCTCGCTCCCTCTCACGCAGCAGGTGGCCAAATTCAAATTCCATTTTCGCATTTTCCGGCGCCTGCGCCGTGGGCCTCTGCCCCGATCGCGCTCTCTGGCGTCTTGTGTCGGCCGCTGATTGGCGGATCCGTGTTCCGGTCCTCCAGCTTCTCGTCCCGTTCCTTGCAGGTGTTGCGGGCGATGTTGCGGGCAATGTTGCCCGTGACGTCAGGCAATGTTGCCTGTGACGTCAGGCAGTGTTGCCCGTGACGTCAGGCTTGGTGTGACCGATGGTGAGGGCCCGGCCCTGTGATTCCCTAACGCCTACCTCCTAACCTTAATCTACTAGAAACTTCATATTTACAGCGCTTAACCCAAGCCCTACCCCTATTCTTACCCTATCCCTATCCTATTCTTACCCTATTCTTACAACTAATCCCTAGCTACCTAATCTTAACCTACTATTTACACTCAACCTAAGGAATATTTACATGTTGTATTGACATTTGTACATTTAGTGGCGGCGGCCGATCGGCGACCGCCGTCACATTCCTTTTTTATGAAGGGGAATTATGAATGATTCTTTCCACTTGTCAGGAAAGAACGAAAAATTTAGAGACATTTGAAAAAGCTTTGACAAAGGACTACATAACACATTGGCACAGTTTCTCAAAACACAACTAGGCACTAAGTCGGGACCAGCAGAAAAGGATGGCTTGAGGGATCTCAGGTTCCGAAGAACATCGTCCTCCGTGATTGTGGGCATGAAGATGCAATTGGAGTACGGAAGAGGGTATTTGTATAAGGATGTAATGTCAAAACTGGTCGAAGAGTACGTAGTCTGGAAGGTCAGAGGAAGCAGACTCGGAATTAAAATGAAGACGGGAAGGGAAAAGCTGCGATTTGCGCTTTGAATTAACGAAAGCATAAAATTGCTTCGGATTAGTCTGAAATTCACTTCGGTATTATGAGTCAAGAAGTCAGAGCGAGCTACCAAATATCTGGCATGGTCGGCTTGTAGTCCAGTTCGACGGAATTTTTTAAAAAGTCTGGATTTAACATTTTTTAAATACGAAAGACGACGTGAAAACCAGGGAGGCTTGTGCGAAGTAATAGGAGAGGGAAATGATGGGACAAACGAATCAAAACAAGAATATAAAGTGTCATAGAAGCGTCCAATCAAGTCAAGGGGGTCGTCAGTATTATCCAAAAAGGTCCAGTCGATTAAAGATAAATATGCATTCATATCAGTGAAGTTGGCTTTGCGGAAGCAGCGAAACGTTAATGGCTCTGCACCTGCAGAAGGCAATAAAGGAGTCGAAGCTTCAAGTATTAGCTCTATGGTAGGGTGGCTAACATCTTCGGGACAAGAGAGAGGATCGATTCGAGAGACCGAAGCATTGGCGAAGTCAGAAACAGAAATTATGTCCAAGATTTTTTCACAACTGTTCTTGACATAGTTGATTTGACCTAAAGAAAGATCAATAAGTCCGTGAATGAAGTCATGAGGGACAGAGGGAATGAGAACATTAGAGTCAGGTGAGGGTATCCGGGATATGAGAGGGAGATTAAAGTCCCCCAAAGCGATAAGGTGGTCATTAGCATTCAGAGTCGAGTGGATGTTTTGAATTAAGGATAGGTGCTGATTGAAGATGTCGAAGTCAGACCTAGGTGGAATGTACGAGCAAGAAACATAGACAACATAGTCAAAGACTTGGATGCGAACAGCAACAAACTCCAAAATTAAACAATCAAGATTAATTATCCGGGCCAAATTTGAGGCCAGGAAGGATCTGACGGCGATAAGAACACCGCCGCCGATGCTTGATGCCTGTAGACGACGTAGTTGCCAGCAAAGAGTTCAGAATCACAGACAGAGGAGTTAAGCCACGTTCCCGTAAAAACAATTACGTCCGCAACGAAAGAAACACTATTAACGTGTAATTTACTAAGTTTTCCCAGCAAACTACGAACGTTTTGATAGTGGATGGAAAATGAATCGATCAGTTTTTTGAAGGCAAGGCTGTGGGAGTCTGAGGCGCACGAGCCCGAGGATTAATTTTGTTTACGAATTCATGAACTATGGCATGTTCAGGCCATACGGAGGGATCCAGGACCCTATCCAAAAGACCATCGGAAAGCGCGATTTTAAACGAAGATATATCACGTCTCTGTTTAAAATTGAACTTTGAGACGGTAAATTCGGTACCAGAAACATTCAACTTGCTGCTCAAATGGGACTTAACGTCATTTTCAGAAGCACCAGGGTTAAGACAGGAAACAAAGACGAACTTCCTAGGAGCGACGCCGGCCAATGGTGACGGTTTTCGCTGAGCAACTCCAGAGATTGTAGAGCGTTGTGGTCCGGGCGAGGAGATTGGAGACGACGAGATTAACACCGCCGGTATTCCAAGATGAGCGTTTCTGTTGTTATCCGCCGCCAAAACATTATCGGGGGCAGCACGCGACGTGGAGGCCTGGTCAGCATGGATAGGCTGCCGAGTTGGGGATTCGGCGACGTCAGTGAGTAGAGAGCCTAGAGCTGCACTTTGAGTTGGCTCAGATGAGGTAGCATCGCAGGAAACATCGGACACAGCCGATTTGATATCACTGGATATGTTTCGAGGGCTGAACAGCATAAGGAGGGTAGCAGGGTCTGGAACTTGCAAAGAAGCATTAGGCATAGTACACAAGTTGTCATTAGGCGAAGAACTTAGCAATTTCAGATTTTTGAAGTGGGATTCCGCCTTAAGGAAGCGACTAGAGAGTTCCCTGAATCCAGTCGAAAGGGACTGAAACTCCAGATGAGTTTGACGCATAAAAGTTCTCATATCGGATTTGATATGTGGGCAGCTCGGGCACGTCCAGTCCAATCCGGCGTGGTCTCGTAAGCGGTCCGCAATACGTGAGCCAATATGACCAATATGACACCGACCAGGGTGGGCGGTGTTGTCGCAGAGCCAACAGAAGACAGTGGCCTGCCGCGAAGTTATTTTGCGGCCATTAGGGCATTCAGTAACACAACAAAAAGCCATGGTGTCGTTGAGTTTTATTGTAAGAATTAGTAAAAGTAAAAGCAAGCGAATTTTAAGAAACACAAGGGATCGTATTGATTTCGCGCGGCGAAGGAAACGATCAAAACAAAGATCGAGCGCGAATAAAAAAAGCCTTCATCTAGGCGCCACAAACACAGTAGGTTGTGTGATTTTTCACGGTATGCAAAACGCTTGCACCAACAACGATGTTGAGACGAGTGCAGCAAATATCAGTAAACGCACAAGCACAGAAAAGCAGAGGGGATGGATGATAATTAAAACCGAAACAATTATCAGAGATTAAAGTCACTGTCTTTATTTTAAATGATTCAAATGATATTGATGAATAACGAGCACCAAAACACTGACCAACTACCAAAAAATTGGATTTTGTGGATTAGAATTCTTCTGTGAAAACTTCGAGTAAAGGTGGAGCGATAGAAAGCACGTCCGATTCAAAGCTTCGCTGAATGAAAAATGAATGAAAAATAAATATGTTTAATCCATACATAATGTCCATGGATTTCGGGGGTTGGTTCATCGATGAAAAGTAAATTTATGTGGTGTCGATTCTCAGTTCCATTTGCAAAGAAGGGTTCAATTATTTTGTTCTTCTCATTATCATACCCAAACACATTAATGCTTATCATGTGAGGGTTTTGTTTAACGAACAAATTGATATTCTCCTTCTTCATAGGGAATGATAGCCCAGTGAAGTCAATTTTGATGTTATGGGTGTGGATAATCGGTGATTTAATATCCACAACAGAAACACTGCATCGCTCATTTTTATCCTTCGGGTTGAGATCAGACACAATTGCCCACTTGAAGTAGAATTCGTCTTTGTTGTGCACGTTTATACACACTCTGCAGGCTTTGAGGGATTTGGGGAGTCCAAAATATTCAGATCCTTTCAAAGGAACATTTTTTAACATGTTCATCTCTACTCTGAGGATCTTCGTTAGAGTCCATTCGCTGTCCTTCTCTTGGGGCTCGCTTACTTTTACGATTATACTTTCCGCATGGGAAATGTATAATTCGGGTAAATTTGATCCCATCGTCAGAAGAGTCATCTTACTCTGAAACGATTTTATTTCGAAATATGTTTCATCCTCTTTCATGAGCATAAATTCGGCAAATAGCTCGAAATTTATTTTTGACGAAGTACGATAGGGCAACACCCGTTCAATGTGAAGGAGCAGCGCTTGCCCTGCTTCTTGGAAGAATTTACCAGGGAATCGAAGAGCTACTCCCTCATTCAAAAACATGTATTGAAGGATACGTACCTTGTATCCATCAACTATTTGTTTAAATCCCCCATCCAGGGGACACGTGGCACGGTATTTGTGCTCTTGCGAACGTGAGCTATCCATTGCATTTTCGATGCGAAGCGGAGACGGCAGGTGTGGCAGGAGATTGGTTGGTGTTGTTGGCGTTCATGGTGTTGTTGGCGTACATTTTTATTGAAGGTGGTGGTGATGAGTTTTTGCAGTGTTGCTTTTAAACTTTTTTGACTTTTTGTTATTTAGGTTTTGGAGGGCCGGAAGAATTATTTTTACTTTATTTGAAAATTGGAGGACTGAATTAGGTCACAACCGTTGGAATCACAAACTTAAATTGATTCTTATGTCAAAACTATAGTATACGGAAATATACAAAAATCAACCTACATCCTTTCTTAATCTTTTCATCCCTTTTGATCAGTGACAACTTGCTTAAGAATCCGTTACAAATGTATAATTTTTACCCCATCCAAACGATGCACAAATTAATACAAATTTATATGTGAAATGAGTGTGGGAACATCTGAGGAGTGGGGTTTTTCTGATACGAGACTTTTAAAGGCGCCGACGTACGTTTCAGGATCGTTGTGGTGCGGTGCGGGGGCGGGGGTGCTACGCAACGTGATTAGACCAAAGCGTCCTTTCCCCGTCCTTCCGCCGTCCGAAGGCCCTCTTCGCAAAAAGCATCGTGAAAAGCATCCTTACAGAATGGCGCCCGAACAGGGTTTAGGTAGGATCTGCAGGATCAAAAGGTCAAAGAAAATCCCGTGGATTAAAGATCCACGCTTTAGGCATCGATAGGAGTCGAAAAGGTTAGGTTAGGGACGAAAGCAGTCCAAACGCTTGGGGGCCATTCGTGCTCACCTTTTTCAAGGCGTATTAGGAGGTATAGTCTCGCCAAAACAACAGCGGGGTGTACGTTCGGGACATTAACGGAGCACGTGACTCCAACTTGTCGTCGCCCACGACACGAAACATAGGCAAGAATACATAGGGACACGAAGTCCAAACGTCGGCGCACACGACACGAAACATAGGCAAGAGATAGGTCGAATACTAAGTTTGACGAAAGCACCCGAGACGAACGAAGACGAAAGAGGAGACAAGGGAAACGAACGGCGACATCGACAGCGACGCCGCTAAGGTAGTTTCCTCTCACTCCCACGCTCAGAGCTCCCTCTGCCGCATAGGAAGTCCGAGGCCGCTCCGACAGTGTATAAGACTGACGACAGCCTGCAGGAAATCAATCTCGACAAGACCATCCAACTAGTCTTATCGACAAAGCAATCCTCCGCGAATAAGTTACCGTCGAGGACAATCAACCCAACTCATTTTCGTCAAGGATAAGCAGAAAAGGATCCTTGAGGATCACACCATCAACCCAACTCATTATCCTCAAGGATAAGCAGCAAAGGATCCTCAAGGATCACACCATCAACACAACTTATTATCCTCAAGGATAAACAGGAAAGGATCCTCAAGGATCACACCATCAACCCAACTCATTATCCTCAAGGATAAGCAGCAATGGGATCCTCCAGGATCACACTATCAACCTAACTCATTATCCTCAAGGATAGGTAGCCAAGGATCCTCAAGGATCCCATCAACAAAGAACAGTCATTCATCGTCGCGAAGGGATATCCTTAAGGATATTCCATAACCAACCCGAACCTCGAGTGAGCGGAAGCGAGTGGTTTCGAACATAGAACAATGAGAGTATCCCGGATATCATACAGAAAGAAGCATGAACTGGAAGCCATATTTCTGGAGCTAAGGCTCGAAGAGAGTGGAACGGTCGAGGAACAACGATCCCGACGGTACGCTTTCGCAAGGCAGCCGGTGCACAGCGCCGGGGTGCGCAACCGCCTGGCCGACATAGAGCTCCGGGAACACACTTTCCGGGGACACTAAACCGGTATCATCTATGCCAACTGAACTAGAAGAACCTGGTGGGAGCCAAACTTTAACGATCCCGACTATATGAAGCACTTCACCTTCGGCCCGGAAGCCGGAGAACACTTCACGTTCCACGAATAGTACCCTCGATATGAACGCCAGCTCTCTTGTGGTAGACATGTTCGCCGAATGGGGCCTGACGTTCAATGGAAGCACCGATGCGCTCAGCATCATTGAACTCCAAGAAGAACGGGCGGATACGTATCACGTCGATCGGAAACACTTGTCCCAAGCACTCATTGTCCTCCTGACTGGGAAGGCAGAAAACTGGTTCCGAACAAGTGGCCTCCGGGGTCATGCTTGGAGCGAGGTGCGCCGGGAGTTCCTCGAGTTTTTTCTCCCTCTACGATATTATCAACGACTGGATTCAAGGAATACTTTGTCGACCTACAATTGCAAATGCAACGTGCTGGTTTCACCCCGGAGCAAGAGTTAAAACGCATCTACGAGAACATGCTTCCAGAGGCTCAAATGTTCACTCGCAGACAGGACTTCAGGACCTTGGCTGAACTGACGCAATTGGTAGTCAACTACGAAGTAGCACGAGGCCGCGGAGGTCGAATGCTACGTGCAAACCAGAACAACGACGTAGACCACACAAGCAATCGGGCAGCCACACAATATGCTGCTCACGGTCCCGAATCAACCCTACGGACGCCATGGGTCGCATTCCGCTCACGAATCAGAGCACCCAACCACCGTCACACCGGCCAACGGGGCTGATCAATGTCGCGACTGGCTGCCGCAACTGCGGACAGGCTGGACACATGGCAACGGAGTGTCGTAACCCAAGAACCCTGTTCTGCTGGGATTGCGGATGCCCAGGCATCCGAACGATCGACTGCTGCCGAACTTTGACGTCGGGAAACTGGCAAGGGCCTCGTGTATGCGGGAACTACCCGAAGGCCCCACCGAACCCGCAGACGAACTAACTCCACTCATCCGATACGAAGACAGCCGTTTTCGCTCTGGGGTCACGGTGGAGGGTCACCCATTCAACGCCATCCTGGATACGGGGGCCTCGCACCGTTTCATAAACGAGCGCCTAGCTAGCCAACTACGAACCAGAAATAACACCCGAACTGTACGCACTCGCGTCCGCCTTGCGGACGGATCCCATCGACAATTTACACACGCCTTTCGGGTCACGATACAACTTGGCGAGGCACGAGTCAACCTTGCGGTTCTCATCATGCCCGACGTCCTAGACGACCTGCTTTTGGGATTAGACTTCCTACGCTATGGGAATGCCACCATACAATGCGGAGGAGCCGAGATCACACTTCATCCACCCTATTCGCAGGAGCCGTCACCAGCCACTCCAATGACGCACACCCAAGGTCAATCAAAAGCTCCCTCTGGGACCACATCCCTAGCTGAACAACAGGCCGCTCCACGAGCGCGTCCCCCAGCCGTCTCACAGGCGCGGACGTTGGTCGTTTCACCCACAGAAACATCGACTGCCTCGTCGGATAAGCAACAGGTCGTAACACAAGCACCCTTACCGACCATCGAGGATAAACGAACGATGACACCACGTATCGTCGCACCGTCACACTCTAGATGTGGAGACACAAACCCCAACACCACGACAGTCCCGAGCTGGACTGGGCATTGACCGACGCCGAGCCGTGCGCAGTACAACGGAATCCGTTCCGTGCAGTAGAAAAGCGAGTCTGATTACGGGATTCGTAGAGCTCCGACCCTGCCTGCGGAGTCGCCGAGGCCGTCTACGACTCGGACGAAGGGACGCATTCTGGTCAGTGCGAAGAAAACTATCCAGAACCCTGAATCAGCGAGTTCCTTAAGCAGAAACTTTCGAAATACGACAAGTTAGTTGGCATATCGCACATAGCCGAGCACAACATTGTCATGCGGAATGACAAACGATCAAACAGCGCTATCATCCTCGGAACCCCGCCTTGAGGACCGTCATAGACAAACAAATTGACGAACTACTCCGCGATGGGAGGATCGAGCCCTCCAAGAGTCCCCATAGCGCGCCGATCGTTATCGCCGCTAAGAAAAACGGAGACGTGCGGATGTGCGTTGACTACCGTCAGCTGAGTGACAATTCTATTGCTGACGCGTACCTATGCCAAGGATTCATCATATCCTAGAGCGACTCCGCAACACGAGATTCATCTCGACACTGAATCTGAAAAACGGGTATTGTCAGATACCTGTGGCCCCCGCCAGCCGGGAGTGCACCGCGTTCATCGTGCCCGGCCGTATCCTACTCCACTGGAGGGTGATGCCTTCCGGCCTACACTCGGACCGGCAAACCTCCAACGCGCCCTCGACACTGTCATCGGCCCCGATATGGAGCCACACGCTTTCGCTTTCACCGTGATAGGTTCCGCGATGCAGCAACACGTGGGGAACCTGCGAGAAGTATTTCGACGGCTGAGGCAGCCAAATCTCCGTTCGAACACGGAAAAATGCAAATTCTTCCAAAGAAGCATCACGTATCTCGGACACGTGATCAGCGAAGCCGGAATCCATACCGATCCCGAGAAGATTTTCGTCATACGGGAACTGACAGCGCCGACGAACCTAAAGGAGCTTCGTCGGTGTCTGGGTATTTCATCGTGGTACCGACGCTTTGTCCCAAATTTCGCCGACGTAGTGGAACCCATGACGTCCCTACTCAAGACGGGCAGAAAGTGGGAGTGGACCGAAAAGCAGGAGCAGGCATTCCAAGGCCTGAAGGAGCTTCTCACCCAAGCCCCGTTCCTCGCTTGTCCCGACTTTGCCGCGAAGTTCACTCTCCAAACTGACGGCAGTGACTATTGTATAGGGGCAGTGCTCACCCAAACCATAGAGAACCAAGAGAGAGTCATCGCATACGCCAGCCGCCGGCTGAACACCGCCGACGGAAACTATTCAGTGACGGAAAAGGAATGCTTCGCAATCGTGTGGGCTATCCGCAAGATGCGATGCTATTTGGAAGGGTATCGCTTCGAGTTGGTGACAGACCATTACTCGCTTAAGTGGCTCAACTCCATCGACAATCGCAGCAGTTCCAGTAAGATATTACCTATCGTACCCAGAACCTTGTCGCCGACGCACTATCGCGTCTACCGCTAGACACCGTGTGACAAGTATAAGTGCAGGACCAAGCCTGCAAATGGATCGCCAAGATGCTCCGCCAGATCCAGCAAGAGCCGGCAAAATATCCGGATAACCGCAAGGAAAACGGGCAGCTATACCGTCGAATAGGTTTACGCCCGGAGGGGGAAGACTATACGCCCTGGAAACTCTGCGTCGGAGCCGACTCCCGCAGGAGGGTACTTTAAGACTGCCATGTTCATCCGACAGCTGGACACTTGGGCGTATGAAAAACATGTACCCGAGTGGCCCAGAAATACGACTGGCCGGGATTAATCCCAGAAGTAGCCATTTACGTGCGGCGATGCCTCAGCTGCCAGCGTTTCAAGGTCAGCCAGGAAAAGGTCACAGGAAAGATGTTCACACGCCAGGTGGACGAGCCTTTCCAAGTCCTCTGCGCCGACTTTGTCGGTCTACTGCCACGATCCAAGCAAGGAAACACAGTACTACTCGTGTTCCTGGATTCGTTCAGCAAATGGATCGAGCTGATACCTTTGCGACGGGCCACAGTGTCTTATCTCGAGCGGGCATTGCGGGAGCGTACAACCAGTCGCTTCGTCATCCCAAAAAATCAAGTTTGTGACAACGGGACTCAGTTCACAAATAGAGCGTTTCAAGGATTCTGCAAAGGCGCTGGGTATGTAGCTTCAAGTCACTGCTCCGTACACACCTCGTCAGAATCCCACGGAAAGGGCCAATCGAACGGTCAAAACGATGATCGCCCAGTATTTGGGGGAGGAACCGCAGTCCGCATGGGATAAGTTACTGCCAGAGTACTCACTGGCAGTAAACAGCAGCGTATCAGACACCACAGGGTTCAGCCGCGCCTTCTTGGTACAAGGATGCGAACCACGGCTGCCAAACAACTTGTTTGACGAAGTAACGCCAGGCCGAGGGACAGCGCAGCTTCCACCTGAAGAGCGCAGCCGGCAGCAATACGAGATATTTAAAATCGCAATTTTAAACGCAGAGCGTGCCACAGTCGAGCAGGGGAGGCACTACAATGGAGGCCCACACTGGGCGCTCCAGTACTTGTACGCCGGCATGCGTTGTCCAACGTTGCCGAAGACTTCGCCACCAAACTCGCGGCAAAGTACGATGGGCCCTATCTGGTGGTAAAGTTCCTATCACCAAACATCGTCCGGCTCTAGGATCCGACCACGCGCAAGCGTCGCACAGCCAGTATTGGCTTCTTGAAGCCTTATCACGAAGCCAGAAACGAGGATGACAAAAACGACGACAGTGGCGCCAAAACCACGACCCGCGAAGATATAGCCGAAGCCGACGAAACCAATGACAACAAAATAAGGGCAATCTCCCGCCCCCGCTCGTACGCATCGGGGCCCCACTGCCAACAGAGAAGCGACGGACGCCCCTGAGGCCCGATGGCCGGACTCTAGGGCCAGGCTCCCCCGCCATTAGCCCAAACTGGTGCGGGGGCCTGACTCTGGAACAAATACTGGCTGCGCTAGAAGAGGAAAGCGGAGACTTCCAAGCGGAGGAGGTGCTCCACTTGGCCGCCGAGCCTCCGGCCCTCACCGTAGTCACCCCCGCCGCCCCGCTGTACGAAGATATTTCTGAAGATGAAGTAATTCTCCCGGTAGCAGCAGCGGCGCCAACAACACCGGCCGCCGCAGCAGCCGCCACGACGCCGGCAGCGGCAGCAGCAACAACCACGACGCAAGCAGCAGCAGCCCCCTCGACGCCGGCAGCGACTTCAGCAGCCACCACGACGCCGGCAGCGGCAGCAGCAGCAACCACGACGCCGCCAGCGGCAGTAACAATAACACCGCCGACGCCAACGGCTCCCCGCGGCGGCCAGTGCCAGCGGGCAATATCAGCGCCCCGGCCACCCCCACCAACGTAGCCGCGGCGGAGTCACACCGCCGGCTAATGGCATTGTTAGCCTCGCCCGAGGGGCCAACAACCATCGCCGCCTCCCAGAAGCGGGCGGCCACCAAGGCCGCGCTCAAGGTGCACATAGCCGCCCTGGCGGCCGCTCGGCCGCCCACTCCCGACTCTCGGACCGACATCTTTTGCGGGCGCACCATGCAGCAGAACCGGCCGGTACAGCGGATGCAGCTGCTCTCCTCCACGAACGAGTGGCGTTGGCGCTTCAGGCGAGTAGGTTGGGAATTGGAGGGGGAGCAGATGCCCCTCGAATTCCGTGATCGGGTGCGCCAGCACATCAGGGACGCCCGGGGATGCAGCCGGAGGTTCCTGAGTGGCCAAGCCTACCGCATTGTGCTTACGCACGATGGAACGCGGGTGCGTATCCGCCTCTCCCCGAGGTAGGGATGGGGTGTGAGGAACCCACTTGGTTCCGCCCCATCTTTGTCGTTACATTCATTATCATTATATATTTCTTTATTGTTATCCTTACGTAATCTTTATATATTTCTTTATTGTTAATAGAATTAAGCATATATATATATGAAGGTTAAGATGTACATATTAGCTCTAAGTTAGTTTTAAGGAGGGCGACAGGGGAAAGTCCCACGAAGGGCAATATTGGGTTAAGGGGAACCGCCAACAACAATAGGCATGACTAGGGTAAGAGAAGAAAAGAAATGAAAATAAATAATGAAGAATAATAATCAATTAACAAACAGCGCCTCCGCCCACACACACACAACCTCTCTCCCTCCCCTTACCCATCCTCGCCTGACGAGGATACGGCCGAAGGCCATATTCGCCTGACTCCGGCGTTGCTCCCCGGCCTCGGGGACAAGTCGGCTGAAGGTCCTATTCGCCTGACTCCGGCGTCGCTCCCCGGCCTCGGGCACCGTCAAGGATATGAACATTTGCGCGATTCTGGACCGCAGAAGCACTTTCCCACGACCCTCACTTAAAAAGGGGCGGGGAAAGGTGTGTGATCCTGGAGCGCACGTGCACTTTCGCCCATGACCCTCACTTAAGAAGGTACGGGGAAAGGACGCTCCGGACCGATCATGTTTGCGTAGCGTCCCCGTCACCGCACCGCAACGATCCTGAAACGTATGTGGGCGGGTGACGCACGATCCTTACCTAAAAAAGGGATGGAGATGCAATTGAAGAAAGGCGTTGATTTCGTAACGGAAAAACCTAACTCTAATCCTCTAAACAATCAAATTTTTCCCACACCCATTCCACCTGCATAAGAATGAATTTGTGCGACATTTGGATGGGGTGAAAAGGATACATTTATAACGGATTCGTAAATAACTGGAGACATATCTCAAAAAGAATGGGAAGGTTAAGATAGGATGTCAAGTGAATGTCTTTATCTTTGGATTTTTGTGGGTTTGCAGATACTTTATTTCTGACTTAAGAATCACTTCTAGTTTGCGATTCAAACGGTTGTGTTGAAAATTCGGTTCTTCAGTTTTCCAATAAAGTGAAAAATAAAATAGAATTCCGCCGCCCGCCAAAAACCAAATTATAAAAAAACTGCATAAAAATAGCACTACATAAACTCAAAAGCTTTGTGAAAGTGTATTTCAATTTTTATTTCCACCACCTTCTACAATCAAAATGTATGCCAACGCCATCAACCCCAACAACGGCAACAACACCAACAATATGCCTGTCTCCTGCCACACCTGCCGTCTTAACTTCGCATAAAAAAATGGAATGGGTAGCTCACGTACGCACGGAAGAGCATAAATACCTTGCCACCCGACCCCTGGATGGGGGAATTAAACCAATTGTTGATGGATACAAGGGACGTATCCTTCAATACATGTTTTTGAATGAGGGAGCGGCTCTTCGATTCCCTGGTGAATTCCTTCGCGAAGCAGGACAAGCGATGCTCCCTCACATTGAAAGAGTGTTGCCCTATCCTACATCATCAAAAATAAAGTTCGAGCTATTTGCGGAATATATGCTCAATAAACCCCGCCAGGGTTTATTATAAACTTCTACTTTGTATTCTATATAGCCCCCGCTCACTTCGCGTGTGCATGCAGTTTTATTAATTCAGTCTTAATCCCTTAATTTTCAATATTTATTTGTACTGCCAGTGTGCTTTCTGTCTCTTTGCATTTCCTCTTTGCACCTCTCCCGTTTAGCCGATGTTGCTCTGTCCCGACAGCTAAAGCTCTAAGCTCGCTTACTCTCACACTCCCCTTTTCTCTAGTGCTTCAACTCTCTCGGTCAAGCTGCACTTTTCCTCTCATACCTGTTCGTCCCCTTATCCTACTGCTACAAGTACAGTGGTAAGTCTTCCGATATTGTCTTCTTTTGAAAATTCTGTAAAAAGGCTGTTTTGTCAAATGATTTTACCATCGGCTACTGGCTGTGCGACAAAATTTTGCACCCTAAGTGCATTGGTGTTGCCGGTCGGACAGTTGATGATGTAAGAAAAAACATCGGCTTGCGCTACTGTTGCGATGCCTGTCGTGACCTTGAAAGGGAAAGGTCGTCTTTCATGCGGCAAACCAAGGGCAGTTTTAAGGAGCTGTTATCGTGTTTCAATAAAACTCACAACAGCTTCCTAGCGCTTGAGAAACAATTTAATAGCCTTACGCTAATAAATGAGTCTCAAAGGCGCAAAAAAATTGCTAGTGGAGTGCAGCATTGCGACGGATCCCAACAACCCGCGGCGGGCTCTCAACAGCAGCCGCCTTTGACTCAGCCTTCGACCTCAGAATTAAATCCCAGAATTCTGAGGTCAAGTGTTAGGAAAGATTCGGTTCCTGAAGGTGCTGTGGGACTAAACGTCCCACCGCAAATTTCAATTTCGTCTCTTATGGGAGCACAAATTTTGACCCCCCATAGCCCCGTAAATTTATCCCCCCAGGAATTACCGGCCAATATGGGCACTACAGGCACTCAGTCTGTTTCACCTCAAGCCCTCATAGCTGTCCCACCTACGAAACAAATATTTGTTTCGCGGCTCTCCCCTGGCCAAACATCTGAAGATTTTATTGCCTTTATACGAGGCAAAGTTAGAGCCGAAAATTTTAATTTAAATGTGGAAAAATTCAAATTTTCTTATGCTAGGGATATTTCATCTTTCAAAATACATATCCCAAACGAATTCTTCGGCACGATATGCTCAACCAAATTTTGGCCTGAGTATGTTGTATTTAAAGAACACGAAGCTAAGAAAAAGAAACGGCCTGTTGGGATAACTCTTCCTAAGCCCGATCTGACCACTGTGCCCTCTACCTCCTCGGACTCTGTTCAAACAAACTAAATACTTCGCTGTTAATCTCCTATCAGAATGCAAGAGGCTTGCGGAGTAAGCTGCCTAACTGTATTCCGATAGTTTTGCATTCGCCTCCCATGTTATTGTGTTCACAGAAACCTGGTTAAAGCCGGAGGTTCTTAGCTCCGAAGTTTTCCCAGGTGTGTTCACGATTTATCGGCTAGATCGGCCTGTCAGGCGCGGGGGTGGGGTCCTGATAGCGGTCAACTCCACTCTCACGTCCAAATTATTAACTTTCGAGGAAAGCAACGAAGCTGTGTGAAGCTATCATTAAATTGTCGCTTTGTTTTTATTACATGTTCCTACATTCCTCCATTGTCGGAACTGCTTATCTTCTGGAGCCACCTTTTCGCCATTCGGATGGTTTCCAATATGCTTTCGGATAGAGATCATTTACTTGTCTTGGGTGATTTTAATATCCCTGGGGCTATTTGGTTCCCAAATACCTCCTCTAATACACTTTAAATCTCAACATAACATAACTTTATTGCTGGCTTGTTCGACATTTCGCTGTCTCAAGTCAACCATGTAAGAAATTTTTTAGAGTGCTAGCTTGATCTTTGTTTTGTCTCTGATCCGGAGAGCGTCAGTTTAGCGATTGTTGCTTCTCTGACGCAACCTGAAGATCCCTATCATCCTACTTTAGATGTGACACTCGATATTGGTGCTGATATACAGGAAATATCTGATAGACCACCCAAAAGCGTTTACTGCTCTCCCAAGTCTGACACCGACCGGCTGAATAATTTTATTTCTAATTATAACTGGTCTGATGTATACATGTGCACTGACATGGCTGATGCTGTAGACATTTCTTACAATGCGATGAATTCATTCTTCTCGGAATGTGTTTCCTTATACTATCCCTAATTTTCAAATAAACCAACTTGGTTTACTAAAGAATTAAGTCGCTTGAAAAATGTAAAGTCAAAGCTATACACGAAATTTAGAAAAACCGACTATCGATTCGTTGCAAAGTCCAGTTCTCTCAGGATCCTAAACAGATTTATAATTTTGTTAATACTTAACGTAAGGCAGTAACTCATCCTTCCTCACTCTCGTTTGCAAACGCAACTGTGTAGGGCGATCAGGCAATTACCGTTTTTTTTGCCCAATTTTTTCAAACAACATACTCCCCTTCCATTGACCGAAATCAGACATATTCCTATAGCTTCCCTAGATCAAACCTAATAATCTGTCCATGTATAGACGAAAACTCTCTCCTTTTAGATCTTTATCGTGTTAAGCCAGTTAATCTGCCAGGTCCCGACGGAATACCGTGCTGTGTGCTTAAGTATTGCGCTGATGGCCTGTGCTCGCCCCTTCTGAAATTGTTTACATTATCCTTAGAAACCTCGAACTTTCCCCTTATTTGGAAGGAATCATTCATTATTCCTTTTCACAAAAAAAGTAACAAATCGGAGGCCAATAACTATAGAGGAATCTCTAAGCTTTCGGCCATCCCTAAACTTTTCGAAAACATAATCACTCCACATTTGCAGCACCTTGGCAGATCAGTAATAACAAACAATTAAAAACAATCTATCAGGGAACGTAATCATTAAAAGTTTTATTTTAAAAATCACATGATAATGATTACAGATCGATTTATAGTTTTTTTGATCATTCATAATGATTAAAATTAAGCAATATTATAATCTATAAGAATTATTATTTTTGATAAAAATATAAAAATCAGTAATAATCATTATTTTTGAGAAAAAAAATCAATATTAATTATTATTATTGATTTAATAAAATAAAACTCAAAAATAATCATTATTTTCGAGTTTTGTTTTATTCAACATACTCCCCTTCCAAAGTATATTCAAAGGATCAATTGTGTGCTGTGGATTTGACATGCCCCTCCTCCGCTTTCCCGTGAAATTGGGGAAATGTATGGAGTATATACACACAATCATAGACATATATATGTATATTGGTTAAACAAATTAGTTTTCTGTTCTTTTTGGCATTAATTTTTTAAATTCGAAATATAATAAAAGTTTAAATAAAATTACATTTTTTGTTTATAAATGCCTCTAATGCCTCTTCCACAAAAGTCAAACGGCCGGAAGGCACTTTTTTGGCATAGAAGGGCTAACTTCAAGTGCAGGGTGTTACATTGCCATTAGAGCTATTAAAATTTGGGCAACCCACAATGGAGATATTGAAAATCGCATAATAGTTCATATTTCTAATTTCACGGGAAAGCGGAGGGGGGCGTGTCAAATCCATAGCACACAATAGATCCTTTGGATGTACTGTAGAAGTACATATAACCAAAATTGGCAAAAAGTATGCATAAACCCCTTTAAATTAGCAAAAGAGTTTTATTATTGATTGAATAAAACAAAACTCGAAAATAATGATTATTTTTGAGTTTTATTTTATTGAATCAATGATAATAAATAATTTTTATTTTTTTTTTCTCGAAAAAATAATTCTTATAGATAAATATAATATTTGTTATGTCCGAAATATCGGCTAGGATACGTAACCAAGTTATCGATGGTGGATAGCTATAGGAGGATCAATGGGGTGAAACATGGCTATCCACTGGAGGGGATTAGGAGTGTTGCGCAGCGCTATCCGTAAAAGGTTGTTAACCTGGTCCGATACGGAAATCGGAACAACGGGGTTTGAACCAAGATTCTCGCGGTTGGGCATTCTCCGTTGTTTCGACAGATATGAGAGAGAGGGTTGGAACAGCAAGCAGGGAAACGAAAATCGCGCCACGATAGGAAATTCAAATGGAGTTGTGCGGTCAAGCGGTGTGATCGG
>VNJN01008390.1:0-17087 GCA_008042485.1 Drosophila mayri
TGAATACTTGTCAATTATTACCAGCAGTGCAGCGTTCCCGTGGGTTGTTCGGGGCAAAGGTCCTACGAAGTCGACGCATACCGTTTCCCATGGTGCTTCTGCTACTCGCGTCAGCATCTTCCCGGCTGTTTTCTGCTGCGAGACTTTATATCTCTGGCAACTGTCGCATGCTCGTACATATTTTTTGGTGTCTCGGGTTAGTCCTGGCCAGAAATACTTTGCTTGTATCCGCCTGATCGTCTTGAATATTCCCATGTGACCTGCCTCTGCTGCGTTATGGTTTTCTTTCATTATCCGGGGTATCTCGCTCGTGGTTGCACAGAGTTTCCATTGTTGAGTGTCTTTCTCTTGCTCGCTCCGCCTGTACAGCCGTCCACCCGAAATTTGGTATTCCTCACTGTTTACTCCCCCTTGTAGTTCCTCCACCTTCTGTCTTATCCAATCGTCCTTGTGTCGCAGACCCTTGAGCTCCGCCTGCGGTAGTCTCGATAGTGCGTCTGCTACCACGTTGAGTTTTCCCTTTCTATATTGTACCTCAAATTGGTATGGTTGCAGCCCTAGGGCCCATCTCGCTACCCTTCCTGTTGGGCTTTTTATCGAGTTCAGCTTACTGCTTGCTTTCCTGGTCCATTGGTATCTGCCAGTACCCCGCCTTCAGGTCTATGGTACTTATGTATTTTGCCTCTCGCAGTTGGTCCAGGATGAAGTTCATCCGCGGTACTGGATATGCATCTTTTTCCGTTTTGTCGTTTAGCAACCGGTAGTCGATGCACATCCGCCACTCGTTATTCTTCTTCCTTACCAATACTACTGGTGCACTGTATGGGCTCCTCGATTTTTCTATCAGATCCAAGGACAATAATTCGTTTACCTGTTCGTCTATAACTGCCTGCTGCTTCGGGTTTCTTGGGTAGTATCTTTGTTTGATCGGCTTATCGTCTGTCAGATATATCTTGTGTACCGCCGCATTGCTGACCCCCTGCATCCTTTCGAATACTTGCCTCTGCTCCTGCAGGAAGTCCTCTATCCTTTCTTCCAGCGTGCCTTCCTGGTCTTGTGGCTCCTCCACTTCCATTCTTTCGTCGTCGATGCTTCCTGCCTCCTTTATCTCCAATTCCAGATTCCCGCACCGTAGCGTGCTTCGTACCTTTGCCAGGAAATCCATCCCTAGCAAAATGCCTCCTGCAACTTCCGTCATGATCATGAACTCTATCTTTACTCGTGTTCCTCCGAATGTGACCTCGGTGTGAAATTCTCCTATTGCGTGTTGCTTCATTCCGTTCGCTAGTGTTATCTCCGTCCGGATTCCACTCCATCTTCCGTATTCCCTGAGATCCTGGTACGAATTCCTGCTGATCGCGCTCCGTGATGCTCCGGTATCTATGCCCCCTTTTACTGTTCTTTCCCCGACTCTGATTCTCGCCACGATTTGGAACCCGTCGCATGTCAGGTCATCCCTTGGGTCTGGCCTCTGTTGTGTGGCCTGAGCTGCCAGCCTCAGTTGCTCAGGCCTTATGCGTTTCTCGGCTGCGCCCCACAACATTGTGTCGTCCTTACTCCATTTTTCCCGCATACCCAACAGAATAGTCTTGGTGGGTTGCCACAACTGCGTGCTGAATGTCCCGAGCCGCCGCATCTAAAGCATATCTCCTGTTTTATATGTTGTTGTGCTGGCCGTATCGCGGTCTCTGTTGCCTCTATCTCTTCTACTTCCTCGGCTAATCTCAGGAACTCTGTGAGGGTCTTAAATCCGCTCCTCCGTGTGTACAGTTTTATCTTGCTCCTGCAGTTCCTGTATACTCTGTCCATTTTCTCGTCCTCGGTTAGTTTCGTGAATCGCATTTGTTTTCGTAATTCCGTTGCGTATTCCCTTATCGGTTCGTTCTCCCGATCTGCTGCTCCAACAGTTCCTCGTACCGCGGTGGTAAGAAGTATTCCAGTAATTCCTCCTTTAATTGTTTCCATGTTCCGATCTCTGTCGGTGTTGTATTCCACCAATCCGCCGCGAGTCCCTCCAGGATGAAAGGCATGGCCTGGATTAGCTGGTCCATCGCCATTCCGTACCCTCTAGCCCATTGTTCTATCTTCTCTAGGAACTCTTTGGGATTCGACGTTCCTTGGTATGTTATCCCCCATCCTCGCACCCGATCGATGATCTCTATCTCCCCTCGCCTTCCTGGTTTCTCCATCTTTGGGCTGCTTGTTTTGCCTTCCACCAGGATCGTTGGAGCTCTCGCGGGGTTTTTTTCCCGTTTATACCTTTCCGCCAAGGCTGTCAGTCTTTGACTCAAGGGTCCCGTATGATCCGTCTTCTTGCAGAATGCTGACAGTTCCTTTCTTAAGTCCTCCACTGTTCCTGTCTGGTCTAACCCGAATTCTTCCGCGTATTCGGCAAGTTCGGCTTTCGATGCCATGTACACCCAGCTGGACATGTTCCCCTGGTTCCGGGTTTCTCCTGCTATCACTTTTCCTGTTCGGGTGCCAATGTGACGGTCTGCCGCCCAGGGTTCGGATAACTCAGGGACGGCCAGGGTCCGTATAGTAGTCCGAGTGGTAGCTGTAAGAGATACTCCCCAATCCCCCAGTGAGAACAGTGTCGAGAATTCGGTGACTTAAGTAGGTTTCCTAATTTATTCGCTCTTAGAGTTACAGAGGTGTCGATTGGATCGCCGGTCGGCGGCCCTCGGGTCGTCTCAGCCTCGCGTAGCCCGCTGGGCAACTTGGGTCAGATCGTGGCTTCGATGCGTCGATCGGTCTGCTCGGGGCGCGCACGGTCGGTTTGGCCCGGGAGTCGTCGGTGCCTCGGGAACCTCAATTGGGCGGTCCTGGATCCGGGAGTCTGTGGAGAAAAGAGAGGGAGAAAAGGGCCACTCGGAAGTCCTTCCACGAGAGTAGGCGTAGTGGACTCGGAAATCCACGGCAGGAGAGAGAGCGGTGGACTCGTAAGTCGTCCGTTGAAGAGAGATGCGGTGGACCCGTAGGTCTTCTGGGAGAGAATTCGCGGTGGACTCGTAAGTCTTCGGGAACGGCAGAGAGAAGCGGTGGACTCGAAAGTCTTCAGAGAGAGAATTCGCGGTGGACTCGTAAGTCCTCGGGAACGGCAGAGAGAGAGGAATTCGGTGGGCCGAATTCGGTGGTGAGGCTCGAAAGTCTTCCGACGAGAGGGCGATCCGGCGAGCCGAATGATAAGTCGGGCGGGTGGACCCGAAAGTCTGCAGAGAGGAGGGAAATTCGGCGGGCCGAATTATAAGTCGAGACTCGCAAGTCGTTCGACTATTTATTGGCAACCCAAAACCGGAGATTCTGGTCGCCTAACCAAAAAGTGACTTTTGCTGCTGACTACTAGGAGTGGGCTTTTAGAGACTTACCGCTCCTGATCGCTGCCGACTGCTAAGTGATTTTCTTCAGCCAGCGGCTCGCCTTATATAGCGGGTAGCGGGTTCTAGTGTGCCCGCCGCGATCGTGTGCTTCCTCTTCTTTTCCCATGCAACCCTGCCTTCCTAGTGTGACCTTTCCCCGGCGCGCGCGCGTTTCCAATTTGAATTCAAATTTAATATTCTTTTTTATTGTTCTTTCTTTGAATCTAAATTTAATTCTTCTTTTCTTTTGTTCTTTCTTTCTTCGAATTTAATTTAATATTCTTATCTTTTTGTGTTCTGTCTTTCTTCATTATTGTTCTTTTATTTCTATTTTTTCCATTCTTGTTTCTTCCTTATTCTACACTTCATTATTGTTCTCTTATTTCTATTTTTCCATTTTTGTTTCTTCCTTATTCTATACTTCATTATTGTTCTCTTCTTATTTACATTTCATTTATATATATATACTTTTGTGCGCGGCACGCGTCACATGCATCAAGGATTTGGCACGGTTACCCAGGAGGGGCCGAGCGCCACACAGGAACCAGTACCCAAGCCACGTACTGTACGAAGACGACCGCCGACCCCTGCCCCGCGGGCAATAAATAGAAATTCATGTACGGGAACAGCCCGAGAGATAGACGCGCCCTCAACCAGTCGGCCAAACAGTTGGAGCCATGTTTTGCCTGTGGCTGACGCCACCGCCGCGCAGCGAAACCCTTTTCGCACCTCCAAGAAGCGTGTCCGCTTCCAGGACCACGTCGAGGAAACGCCGGAGCAGAACGCGCCCCTCTGCGGCACGGTCGACTCCGTGAGGCATACGCCCGAGGAACCGGATCAGCCGGAATCGGGACAAAGGTACCCAGAACCCTGGGTGGAAGAATTCCTAGAGCAGGAATTGGAAAAGTTCGAGAATCTGGCCGGAGTGTCCCACATAGCGGAGCACCGGATCGTAATGCGTAATGATCGCCCAATTAAACAAAGGTATTTTCCCCGAAACCCGGCTATGAGAGCCATCATCGATAATCAAATAGACGAGCTGCTTAGGGATGGTCGTATCGAGCCATCAAAGAGCCTGCACAGTGCCCCGATTGTGATCGCGGCCAAGAAAAACGGTGACGCACGGATGTGCATCGACTACAGGCAGTTGAATGAGAACTCTGTACCGGATGCGTACCCGCTGCCAAGGATCCACCAGATCTTGGAGCGACTGCGACACGCCAAGTTCATCTCGACCTTGGATTTGAAGAACGGTTACTGGCAAATTCCCGTAGCTCTGGAGAGTCGGGAATGTACAGCTTTCACGGTTCCTGGCCGAGGCCTATTCCATTGGCGAGTGATGCCATTTGGACTCCATTCGGCCCCAGCGACGTTTCAGCGGGCCTTGGACACAGTAATCGGTCCGGATATGGAGCCGCACGCATTCGCTTATTTGGATGACATCATAGTCATCGGGTCGACGCTGGAGGAACACGTCGAGAACCTTCGAGAGGTATTTCGCCGATTACGCAGAACCAACCTGCGGCTGAATAGGGACAAATCTTCTTCCAGCGACACATCGCCTACTTGGGGCATGTTATAAGTGAGGAGGGGATCCACACAGACCCAGATAAGGTAGCCGCGATCCGCGAGCTGAAACCGCCAACGTGTTTGAAAGAACTTCGCAGATGCCTAGGAATCGCATCGTATTATCGCCGATTTGTCCCCAACTTCGCCGATATCGTGGAGCCGATGACGTCCTTGCTAAAGAAAGGCAAGAAATGGGACTGGACGCCGCAACAGGATCAGGCGTTCCAGGAGCTGAAAACGCGACTGACAGAAGCACCTGTCTTAGTCTGCCCGGACTTTGAGCAGAAATTCGTGCCAGCGAGTACGGCATTGGAGCCGTACTGACCAAGACCATTGACGGGCAGGAGCGAGTGGTGGCCTATGCCAGCCGACGCCTAAATAGCGCGGAAAGGAACTATTCGGTGACCGAGAAGGAGTGTCTCGCCATCGTATGGGCCGTACGGAAGATGCGATGCTACATCGAGGGATACAGGTTCGATGTGATCACCGACCATCAGGCCTTTAAATGGCTGAATTCTATAGATAATCCGACTGGAAGAATCGCTCGATGGGCACTCGAGCTGCAGCAATATCAGTATGACGTCCACTACCGGAGAGGAGCTCGGAATCTAGTGGCTGATACCCTCTCACGCCAACCGCTGCCAGTAGCGCAGCAAGCACAGGTACAAGGATCAAACTGCAAGTGGCTTGCAAAGATGTTGAAGAAGGTTCGGACCGAACCAGCCAAGTTCCCGGATTACACGGAGGAAAGCGGACAGCTTTATCGCCGCATCGGGCTACGGCCGCAAGAAGAGGATTACACACCATGGAAGCTGTGTGTAGGAGCGGATTATCGCCATCGGGTTCTACGGGAAAACCACGATATCCCCGCTGCCGGACATCTTGGAGTCCGGAAGACAAGTTATCGCGTGGCCCAGAGGTATTACTGGCCAGGACTTTTTCGCGACGTCGCCTGTTACGTACGAAACTGCCTGAATTGCCAGAGATACAAGGTCAGTCAGGAGAAACTGGCTGGACATATGTTCACACGCCAAGTGGAGGAGCCATTCCACATTCTCTGCGCGGATTTCGTCGGTCCGTTACCGCGATCGAAGCAAGGAAACACGATGCGTCTAGTTTTCCTCGACTCTGTCAGCAAATAGGTGGAGTTGATCCCATTGCGCAGAGCCACAGGAGCACACTTGGAACGTGCATTTCGGGAACGGATCCTGAGCCGTTTCGGGGTGCCACGGATATTCGTCTGCGACAACGGCACCCAATTCACGGGTCGCTCATTCCGGAAATTCTGCAAATCCTTGGGGATTGAATTGCAGCATACAGCCCCTTACACGCCGAGACAAAACCCGACGGAGAGGGCAAATCGGACAATCAAGACCATGATTGCCCAGTATCTGGATGGGAATGACCAGAACGAGTGGGACAAGCTACTCCCGGAGATATCACTAGCGATCAACAGCAGTATCTCCGACACGACGGGATTCAGCCCAGCTTTCCTGGTACAGGGAAGAGAACCTCGGCTACCCAACGCCTTGCATGACGAAGTTACTCCGGGACGCGGAACCCCCGAAGTAACCCCAACGGAACGCAGTAGGCAGCTGCACTGCATCTTCGAAATCTCCAGGAACAATGCCGACCGAGCATCGGCTGATCAGAGACGACATTATAATCTCCGCCGGCGAGAATGGAAGCCGCCGGTGGGATCATTGGTGCTGGTTCGGCGACACGCCTTATCAAACGCCACGGAAGGATTCGCAGCGAAATTGGCAGCAAAATACGATGGGCCGTTCAAAGTCGCCAAGTTCCCGTCGCCAAACATTGTGCAACTGCACATACCGGGCAGCCGTAGACGGCGGACCGCCAGTCTAAGTCAGTTAAAACCATACCACGGCGAGGAGGACGATACGGAAGAAGAAGAAAACGAAGACGACACGCCGATCGCCGAGAACAACTCCGCGTTCGGAGGACCCAGATAGGCGATATCGCCACCGGAATACTCTGTCGCAACAGACAGAATTCGTAGAGTCACTTGATGACGGGTGCACCCGCCCAACACTCTGCTCTTCCGCCGGGGAAAACTCGCGAGATGACCTGTTAGAGGCGCCCGCTCCCCCGAACATTCTACGGCCCCTGCACGTGGACGTCGGCGGAGGGCAGCGACGCGACCCACGGCAGCAACGAGGCCCATCGTTGCTGATAACGGTGCCGGCCACGGGCGCGCCACCATACGCGCAGGAAGTGAACGTCCTGGTCAGCTCCTCGGAGGACGAGGCCGACGAGGAGGTCGAACCGGACGCCAGATTCGGCCAGGCGCGGCTGGAGGCGACCCCACCGCGAGCGACGGAAATGACCCTGGAGGAGTGGTCAACCCCGCCGTCACCGGACTCTCCCACTCTGCTCCCGTGGGAGGTCTCGCCCCAGCCGGGACCACACCTAATAACGGCGGAACAAGAGGCAGAGCTCCGGCGACGCTTCGGGGACGTGTCGCCGGTGCCGGTGCCCGAGAGCGGCGGACAAGGACCGCCCCCGCTGATAAGCATGACGGTTACCCCGCCAAGGACCCCGGGGAGGGACATCCCCTGGTTGAGGGCAACCTACAGCCCCACCAGGGAGGGCTATAGGGCAAAGACTCCGCCGGACGACAGGAGGACATCTTCGGTCCCGGGCCATTCCTGGCTCGATGCCCACCCAGCCGCTGCGCAACCGCCGCCGCCAGCTCCTCGGACGGCGAAGCTGGGGCGATGGGGTCACCAGTGCCGCCACGACGGGCCAGACGACGATCGGCCCCGTGGGACGACTCGCCAAGTAGCGCGACCGAGGAGGAAGAGGAGCCCGGACTACGACGGGCACCGAGAAACCACCATAGCCCGTGGGTACTGGCCCCACCCGACTGGGTGACGCCGGACGGCCGGTTACCGGCGCCTCTCATCCGGAGGATCCAGGAGCGAGCGAGGGTGCGGGTCCCCAAAAACTGCCGGTATCTGGACGAGGAAGGGGGCCAGCGCTTCAGGGTCCAGATAGACACCCGCGGGAAGGTCCGGGTCTTCCTTCGAGCCACCCGGAAGTAGGCGGGGGATGTGACGGCGGTCGCCGATCGGCCGCCGCCACGATGTAAATATGTACATATAACGTAGTTTAAGTGTAAATAGTAGGTTAAGTTTAGGCAGTTAGGGATTAATTTTAAGAATAGGATAAGAATAGGGTAAGAGTAGGGTTAAAACGCTGTAAATATGAAGTTGCCAATAGGTTAAGGTTAGGCGATAGGCGTTAGGGAATCACAGGGCCGGGCCCGCATCATCGGTCACACCAAGCCTGATGTCACGGGCAACATTGCCTGACGTCACGGGCAACATCGCCCGCAACATTGCCCGCAACATTGCCCGCAACATCGCCCGCAACACCTGCAAGGAACGGGACGGAAAAGCTGGAGGACTGAAACATGGAGTCCGCCAATCAGCGATCGGCAGAGGAAGCCGGGGACCGCGATCGGGGCAGAGGCCCGCGACGCCGGCGCCGACAGAGCCACAAGTGCAAAATCGGAATTTGCATGGGCTCCTGCCGTCCAGGAGTAAGAGCGAGACGGAAAGCTCGCCGGGCAAAAGAATGTGCGGAATGCGGAACAGCGCGTGCCATCGATCGCGGCAGCGCTGCCGCCAGGAATGGGCAGAATTAGGCCATACACGGATTTAAAATAATCACTCGTAATTAGGCCAGCAGAAAAGCAAGTTAAAATTGTGAAACAAACCAATTGAGTGACGACGACCCCCCCGCGACCATCATAACTAAGACCAGGATACACACACAGGACAAACAGGACCCCATAACGACAAGGAAACAGACGAATCACGGAGCGCCTTCAACTAAGAGCGTCCGCCAAATTGTACGGGTGAGCCATCGCGCCCAGCGCTTCATACATTGCTCTGTTCTAAAAATGGTGTGAGGGATTTGATAAAAGTCTGGGAAAAGCTAGGAACTAAGTTTAAGAAACTAGCGTAGGAGAAAACAACAACAATTAGCATAAAAATAAAGGAATGAAAACATGAACTAGTAAAATACAGTCTTTTTCCTCGGCAACCAGCCACCCCCTGCACACCCCGCTGTGCCCCTCCTCCCCATCTCAGCCGCCGTCGGGTACCTCCAGGCGCGGATTTGGGCAGGACGGGACAGGAGCACCCCGCCGCTGGGAATAATTCCGGGCGTGGGTGCGGGCGGCGGCTCTGGGATTCACCAAGTCGCCAGCCCGATCTCAGGATGCGCCCCAGGGATTAGCCCGGGCGCCTCAGCTGGCCAATTGCGAGTCATAGGGCATTTTAGGGGAGGGCGTCGGCCGCCTTTGGGATACCACGGCGGAGCCGACGGGCCGCGGCAGCTCGGGCACACCGGCGCCGTGGTCATAGGTCAGGGTTGCGGGCGCGGGAGCAGGCTGCTGGGTCATCCCGAGCCACAGCTCCAGTCTCAAGGGGAAGGGTCTGGCCGCTGGGAAACTCCAGGGCCGGTAGCGGAATCCCGCCCAGCGTGGGCAATTAAAATCTGGCAGTTAAAGTCGGAGAAAACCCACCCTTAAAATACTCGAAAACCTCGGCCTCCTCCATTTCTTGGCGTTTCCAATAAATAAATTTAGCTGGAAGGGACTCTGGGCCGCTGAGTTCATATCTCGGCCGTAGTGCATCCTTGCATGTTTGCGGATTAATTGCACCAACAACAAAAAATATATATATGTGCGCAATTGTCATGTGTGTATATGTGTATGTATGTATGGATGCACATATGCCTCGACCGCCGGCAAGCGAATGGATAACGGGGAGACCGAAAACGGTGAGGAATATGGCGCACACAAAACGGAGACGGATGGAAAATTTTTTCAGAGGTTGAAGGCGAAGTAGAATAGAAAAAATTAATAATAGAAATTACTGCCGTTGTGTCGAAAAAAACTCGGACTTGGAGCTGACACGGAAGGAAAAACAAATCTTACAGCAGTGCGAACGAAATTTAATGTTCGGACCACTGCTGAAGACCGGCAGCGAGACGAAGACGGAGAAATGTCGTACCTTTCTTTTTGACGGACCAATGCCGGGAACTGCTGGTGGAGAATCCACAAAAAAAATCCGGCTCTGATGGACCAAAATGTGTAGGGGGCGTTTCTGCCGCCAAAGATAGCCAGAAAGGGAAAGAAATCCCAATAGAAATAATCCCACGTCGCGTCGCAAATAACCCATAGGCTCGAGGTGGAAGAAGAGGAGGCGTCGTGGGTTAATTCGTAGAGGCACAATTTTATGTGTTTTATTCGACTTCATACATTGGACTAACTTAGCTTAACATAAGGGCCGCGCTCCCGACCGATAAGCTCAGCTTAACAGTACGGGAGTGGGCCCGAGCGGCGGAAGGCCAAGCGCGAGAGCGGGAGCAGCGACGGCGGACCCGAGGCCCTGAGCACAAAAGAGGGGCGAGCGCGGGTGCGCTCTTAAGTTCTGGTGAGCCAAGGCGGCACAGAGGGCCCCTCACCTAAACACCAATAAATTGGCTCTTCCGATGGAGGAAAGTAAGACCAACTACCTGTAAAAAAAAGTTGTATGTTCTTTAGTTTTAGTTCTATGTCCAAAAAGTCTTTAGATAGCAGCCGTTCCGAGATGAGGCAAGAGTCAATGTCAATTAAAACTCCGCCACCACGCTGGAGAAGACGGTCTAATCTATAAATTGTGCACTTACTTGGAAGAATTTCGGCGCAGAGGATCACCGGCTTCAACCAGGTTTCAGCAAATAAATTAGTGTCAAAGAGTTGGGATGATACATTTATCTTGAATGATGAAATCTATGGCATACGAAAATTTGAATTTTTCCACCTTGATATAGCTAGCTTGGGTATTGCCTTGTAAATAGGCTAGGAAATCTTCCGATGCGAGATCAGGGGCAAGCCTCGAAACAAATATTGTTTTCAAAGGTGGGACTGCTATGTGGGGCTTACGTAACGACCACAACGACAGATTCGGTTACCGAATCTTTGATCGTTCCTGACCTCAGAAACAATTGGAATGGAGACCAGGGGCTGTGGCGACGGGGAGTGGCAGAAATTGGTTGCTGTGTCTCATACAGTTGCAGCCGACTAGCAGCGGATTTTTTGCGTTTCGACGACTCATTTAATAGCTTCATACTATTAAATCGAGCGTCTAGCGCGGAGAACAGGTCAATCGCCCTTCGAAAAGTGGCCATTATCTCAGAAAATCCGCTCCTAGTCTGACGCATGAAGGATAATATCTCCTTCTCAACCGGTAGACAGGCCTCACAACAATAACGCAGGCCCTTTTTGCTGGACACTGCGTCAGCCGTTCGACCTGTCATATTGATGCACTTAGCATGCACTACTGCCTCGCAAAGCCAGCAATGGATACTGGGCTGGTCTGCCGAAACAACGTTTTGGCAGTTCTTTACATTGCAGACGACTTTCTGGGACATATTCACAACCATAGAACCGCTGAACACACTATAAGTACAAAAAAAAAAAAAAAAACTCAAGAGGGGGAAAGGGAACAGAAAAGCGCAAGAGTTAGAAATTTAAGCAGCAGAAGTCACAAGAGAGCTGAAAGCTATGGACCGCTTAGAAGCAGCAAACAGCAAACAACTCACGAGCGGTGGAGTGAAAAATATAAACGGGAATAAGAACAGAGGAAAAGTGAAATAAGATAACCGTCTTACCACAAGCTAAAAGGTGATTTATTATGCAAATTAATTACACAGAAAAGTACGATTTGGAGAAGTCTAATATAATAGGAGGGTAATCTTTGTTCAGCATCCCAGTTTAAACTGCGTAGATCGAAAAGCAAAAAGTTCTTTTGAACCGATTCAATTCGTTCACTATGGACCTTGTACTGGGGGCTCCAAACGCAAGAACCATATTCTAAGATAGGACAAACTAATGAAATATAAAATTTTTTAGTTACATAGGGGTCCTCGAGCTCTTTCGACCACCGTTTAATAAATCAGCATACCCCTGGCTTTATTAACCATGTACGAAATATGATCGATAGTCAAGTTTTTGATCCAGGCGGAAGCCCAAGTCATCGACTGAGTTAATTCTTTTCAAAAAGCAGCAGTTAACCGTGTAGAGAACGTCATTAGTTTGCATTTAGAGCCATTTAAGTTTAGTAGGTTTATGCTGTACCCGGTTTGGAAGCCATCAAGATCTATTTGTAAGTCTGACTGGTAAGGGACATCCTTGTACTGCACTCAAAGTTTAACATCATCAGCGTACATGAGTACTATAGAATTTGTCAAAACTTCGGGCAGATCGTTAATAAATAATGTAAACAATAAGGGCCCCAGGTGGCTCCCTTGCGGGACACCTGAGGCGACTTGGAAAACATTAGATAAATTATTTTTAAAGCGGACTTTTTGCGTCCTGCCAGTCAGATAAATAGAGATCCACCTAAGAAGATCAATTGGAAAACCCATTAAATCGAGTTTTCTGAGGCGAAGGGAATGGTTAACGGAATCGAATGCTTTACTGAAGTCAGTATAAATTACATTCGTTTGAAGGTTATTCTGGAAACCCCTTCGCTTAACAAATCCTCTATTTTATTGGCCTCCGATTTGTTAACTTTTTTGTGGAGAGGAATACTATGATACTATGAAACCTATCTTCACCTCTGCCCACCTGAAGTGGCCAGAGGTAAGGGTAGTGGCTTTATATAGCAGTTATTTGCTATTTCTCAATAAATGAATAATTAAAAGGTAAAGAATTTCAGAAGGGGCGAGCACAGAGCATCGGCACACGGCCCGGTATTCCGTTGGAACCCGGCAATTAAACTGGCTTCACACGATAAAAATCGAAAAGGAGAGAGTTTTCGTTTAAACATGGACAAGAAATTAGGTTTGCTCTGGGCAAGCTATAAGAATACGTCTGATTTAGGTCAGTGGAAGTGGAGTATGTTGTTTGAAAAAATTGGGCAATTGGTTTCCAAAAGAAAGTGATAAAGGATGAGTGACCGCCTTTCGTTTAGTGGCAACAAAATTATAAAACTGTTTAGGATCCTGAGAAAATTGGACCCTGAAACGAGTCAAATAGTTTTTGTAACACTGTGCGTTCAGAACGGTGAAGTTTGACCGAGCCGATATATAGTTAGAGAGGTCAGAACGAGAATCGGTTTTTCTAAATTTCATGTACAGCCTTGACTTTAAATTTTTCAAGCGACTCAGTTCTTTAGTAAACCAAGGTGTTATTTGAAATTGAGGGATAGTATAACGGAACACATTCCGAGAAGAATGAATTCATCGCATTGTAAAAAATGTATACGGCATCAGCCATGTCAGCGCACATGTATAAGTCAGACCAGTTAAAGTTCGAAATAAAATTATTCAGCCGGTCGAAGTCAGACTTGCGAAAGCAGTGAACTCTTTTGGCTGGTGTATCAGATATTTTCTGTATATCAGCACCAATGTCGAGTGTCACATCGAAAGTAGGATAATAGGGATCTTCAGGTTGCGTCAGCTGCGCCACTCTCGCTAAACTGACACTCGCCAGATCAGAGACAAAAGAAAGATCAAGCAAGCGCTTTAAGGAATTTCTTACATGATTGACTTGAGACAGCAAAATGTCGAACAAGCCAGCAATAAAATCATGTTGTGTTGAAGATTGAAGTGTGTTAAAGGAGCTATTTAGGGACCAAATAACCCCAGGGATATTAAAATCACCCAAGACTACTAAATGAGCTGTGTCAGAAATCGTATTGGAAACCATCCGAATGGCGAAAAGGTGGTAAAAAAAGGCAGTTCCGACAATGGAGGAATGTGGGAACATGCAATAAAAACAAAGCGACCATTAAATGATAGATTCACACAAAGAAATTCAACTTCGTTGCTTTCCTCGAAAGTTACTTATTCTGAGGACCCCACCCCCGCGCCTGAAAGGCCCATCTTGCTGATAAATCGTGAACGCCGCTGGGAAAACTTTCAAGTTAAGAATCTCTGACTTTAACCAGGTTTCTGTGAACACAATAACGTGGGAGGTGAATGCAATACTATCAGTATACAATTTATGCAGCTTATTACACAAGCCTCTTGCACTCTGATAGGAGATTAACAGAGAAGTATTTTGTTTTTTTGGACGGAGTTATAGGATGTAAGGGGCACAGTGGTCTGATCGGGCTTAGGAAGAGTTATGCCAACAGGTGGTTTCTTTTTTTTAGCTTCATATTCTTGGACGATAACATACTCAGGCCGGAATTTGATTGAGCATATCGTGCCAAAGAACTCCATTGGGACATTTATTTTGAAAGATGGAATATCCCTAGCGTAAGAAAATTTAAATTTTTCCACCTTTAATTTCAAATTTTCAGCTCTGACTTTTCCTCGTAAAAAGGCGATGACATCTTCAGATGTTTGACCAGGGGAGGGCCGCGAAAAAAATATCTGTTTCGTAGGTGGGATAGCAATGAGTGCTTGAGGTACGACAGACTGAGTGCCTTGCGTGCCCATATTGGCCGGTAGTTTCTGGAGGGATACAGTTACGGGGTTATGGGGGTCGAAATTTGTGATCCCATAGGAAATGAAAATGAAATTAACGGTGGACCATTAAGTCCGACAGCACCTTCGGATACTGACTCTTTCCTAACACTTGACCTCAGAATTCTGGAATTTAATTCAGAGGTCGATTTGTCCCACAATGCGGTTGGTTTCATCGGATGACACGTAGCTTTGATTACTGCGAATAATGTATGAATTTGATTCATTGACGATGAAACAGTGGCATCGACGTGTCCTAATAAGTATAGTTTTTGAGCAAGTTCAAACGTTGGAAAGCCTCCCGAAAACTGGTGTTCAGCACACCATCCACAGTACGCAGGGTCTCAAAGGATGTAGGCCCTCTAATGTTCACTGAAAGCAAGCGAAAATAGGAGAATTCGTCTTGTCGTGGATGAACTGTGTATATTCGTACGAGCGCATCAGTCGAATAGACATCAGCGAAGCCAACTACAGCAACACCTCTCATTCGGCGTTGAAACTTCTTCGATGCAGCGTTGCATGTATAATAGCGTGGCATCTCAGAATAGAGTAAAGTCCTTGTGAACGGATCGCTTTCGCATGTCAAAAGAAATTTGTCAACGTTGTCGCTTGTGTCCGTTCTGCTCTTTGCGCTGCGTTCGCGTCCGTAAAGTTAGCATGCTGGCCGTTCTCCAATGAACATATAAGTGCACGTTAGCCGGGTGACGTTCATGAATCGGAAATGCTCTCGTTACAACTAACGTAGCGTCCTAGTTGAAATATACAATCAATATTCACGTTTCCACTGATTGTATCAGCTATCAACGGACGGAGAAATCGTTTTGTGCACTTTCCGTTTTCCATGCATACTGATTCTGGATTGTGGACTCCGCAAAGGCCATAGATCATGCTCGTTGTCTCAATAGTTTGCTTATCTGGTATTTCGTCTGAAATAATCGAATAAATATGATCTGGTCTGATCTTGTCGAACATTCTGAGCAGAATGTGCGCATGTGGTAAGCCGCGCTTCTGCCACTTAACCCAGTACATTTAATAACGTAATTTAATTTTTGCTTGAATACTCCTGCAGTGATGTCAGGTCGATAGCTATATGTTTTTCCCTAACAGATTGGTAATTTCGGGCCATTTCGGATTACATGTGAACGTAATAAATAAGTCCGATCGCCCGTAATTCCGGACATACGTCAACGCATCTTGAGCTTACTCATGCATATGGTGCGGGCTTGCAACATAAGTATCTGGGAGAATGGTCAAACAACCGATGTTGGCCGCGTGTCCTTCAGTAGCGATGGCGCCATGCAAGTGGATGTACTCATCTGAGCGCAACTTTGACTGATGAAAACGACTGAAATTGAGATGTTCCATTTCTTCTTTTACGTAGATGTCGACACAGTACTGTTGAAAATAAAGCCGGTATCTTAACAGATGACTGTCAACATCATTCAAGCCCAATTTAAATTTTGGTATACGCGCGGTTTCTGTGTTATTAGCATTTGAAAAGTGCCATGATGTAAATGAGTGCAAGTAGAATGAGAGCAGCAGTTTGTTGGTTTGGTTTGAAGTCAATGTTATTTATTTTATTGATAGTCAATAGCAGCGAGGGTGCTGCTTCGATGGATTTTTCATGAGTGATTTTACATAGTTCTTTAAGTTTAAATTAAGGCTAGGTTCTATCGCTGCGCTGCCCGCAGACGGCGGCAGAGCGACGGCTTATATATATGCTTATGTATATGGGCTGTGCATTCCTATACGGACGCGCGAGGGTAAATGCTCATGTGGTCAGCTCGTGTTACAAATGTGCATACGCTGGCTCTTTCATATGCCGGCTTGAGTTTTATGACCGGGAAATTTAAGGACTGTTTACATTGCAACAATTAGTTACAGTACACATTCTTTAAGTTTTGATAACACAGTGAACATTCAATATGTGTATATTACAGACAAAATATGTCATTTTTTGTGTTTTAAGGGCGATTTCCTCAAAATTGTAACGTGATAGAATCTAGTAACTAGTGGGTTTCGAACTAGTAATATACAGACTGACATCTTTCATAAACTGAAGGATTTATTTGCCGTACTTTTTCTTGTCGACCTGTGTAAATTGTTTCCAAATATCAAATGTGCTGAAAATGGCTTGAAACAGGCTAATTTATGGATAGTTTTTATTTTCCTGATTGTTCCTATGTAAGCTATAGGATATAGTCGACCGATTTCCATGGAATTAAAACCGAAATTTTGAAATAATATAAGACGGCCAAATCTCAGCCAAAATTTGGCTGAAATATCTTGAAAACTGACATAGTTATAATTTTTTTTCGATAAATCTTCCGATCGATCCTATGGCATGGTTCCAACAAATCATATATTGGAGTGAGAGTATATAGAAGACTAACTGCAAAGTTTCATTCAGATAGCTTCAAAACTGAGGGAATAGGTCGCGTATAATCGGACAGACGGACATGGCTAGATCGACTCGGCTGTTGATCCTTATCAAGGATATATATACTCTATAGGGTCGGACATGTCTCCTTTACTGACTGAAATTATTATACCCTGCATATGCGAACGACCAGAAACTGCCAGAAACTTCCAAATCAGCGACACACATGCAGCCGCCATAACGGCACCTTGTTTTTCGGGCAGCTACAGAAAAGAAGGGGGAAGAGG
>VNJN01008391.1:0-19080 GCA_008042485.1 Drosophila mayri
GACAACCTTCGTGGCCAACCGGGTGACCAAGATCGTCCAGTTCACCGACGTGCAGAGGTGGGCACATGTCCGCTCCGAGCAGAACCCTGCGGATCTCGCTAGTTGGGGGGTGGCTCTTCAAGACCTGGCAGATCTGGTGGCACGGTCGTTCGTGGTTGCAAAGACCTCGCGCGATTGGCCCACTCATGGCAATGACGCCCTCGTGACTGAACTCGAGAAGCGAGCAGTCAAGGTCCATGTTGCGAAAGCGCCCGCCGAAGATATTCTGGAGCGGTTCTCCACACTTGACAAGGCGTTGCGAGTCCTGGCGTATGTTTATCGCTTCATCCAGCGCGCGCGGAAGGTTCGATCTCCGTGCGAAGAGCACTTGACAGCTGATGAGATTGCGTCGGCCGAACGCATCCTAGTTTCCGTCACTCAACACAGACACTTCGTCTCTGAGATGGGCTGCCTAACCCAAAAGCGGCCAGTTCCGGCATCTAGTCCGATTCAAAATCTGAACCCATTCATTGATTCGCAAGGCCTTATGAGAGCCTGCGGCCGGGTCACGGCCTCTGAACTTCTCCAATATGACGAACGGCATCCGATAATCCTTCCGTACGACTGCCATCTGTCTCGACTCCTCGTCCAGTTTACGCATCGCATTACGCTGCACGGTGGCAATCAGCTGATCATCCGCCTAATCCGGGCCAAGTTCTGGATTCCAAGGGTGAGGAACTTGGTGAAGTCCGTCATCTATTCATGCAAGGTATGCGTCATCAACAAGAGGAAGTTGCAGACGCAACTCATGGGGGAGCTACCGAAGGAACGTACGTCCTTCTCGCGCCCGTTAACGCATACTGGTGTGGATTATGCCGGGCCCTTCGAAATTAAAAACTATACGGGACGAGCCGGTCTCATCACGAAGGGGTATGTGTTGGTGTTTCTCGACGAAGGCCATCCATTTAGAGCCTACATCGGACCTTACGACCGAGAAGTTTCTGGCGGCTTTCGCTCGGTTCGTGTCCAGGAGAGGGAAGACTTTTGTGGGGACTTTTTCTGCCCTGCTATCCCGCGATTTTCTCCAGAGCCTAAAAGGGGCGGTGACGGGTGCCTATAACCACCAGCAGCTGCTCTGGCATTTCATTCCTCCGGGACCCCCACACATGGGAGGCCTGTGGGAGGCAGGCGTCAAGAGCTTCAAGACCTAGTTTTACAAGTCCACCGCCACGCGGAAATACACGAGGCGTGCCTAAATTCGCGGCCGCTCGCGCCAATGTCCGAAGACCCCACTGATCTGTAGGCGCTTACACCCGGGCACTTTCTTGTGGGAGGGCCACTTCTTGCCACGGTTGAACCCGAGATAAAGGGGAATACCACGTCCATGATTAACCGCTGGCAACACCTAAAGGCTCTTCACCAGCAATTTCGGCTGCGATGGAAGGAAGAGTACCTTAAGGAGCTCCATAAGCGGAATAAGTGGCGAGCCCCTACAAGAGATCTCCGCGTTGGGGATATGATGGTCATTAAGGAGGACAACCTTCCGTCCAATGAATGGCGATTAGGCCTTATTGTTATGTGGAATGACCAAAGCTGCCAGCCTGTACTATTGGACGGACTCGACTATTGTCCTCGCTTGGCTGCAAAAGCCAGCGTGTCAATGGACGACCTTCGTGGCCAACCGGGTGACCAAGATCATCTAGTTCACCGACGTGCAGAAGTGGGCACATGTCCGGTCCGAGCATAACCCTGCGGATCTCGGTAGCCGGGGTGTAGCTCTTCAGGTCCTTGCGGATAGCCAGCTGTGGTGGCCAGTCCTGCCTGGCTGCAAGAACCTCGCAGCGATTGGACCACTCAAGGCAATGACGCCCTCGAAACAGAACTTGAGAAGCAAGCAGTCAAAGTTCATGTTGCGACGGCGCCCGCCGAAGAGATTCTTGAGCGTTTTTCCTCACTCGACAGGGCGTTGCGAGTCCTTGCCTTGTTTATCGTTTCATCTAGCGCGCGCGGAAGATCCAATCTCCGTTCGAAGACCACCTGCCAGCTAGTGAGATTACGTCGGCTGAACGTCTTCTAGTTTCCGTCACACAGCGCAGTTACTTCATTTATGAAATGGCCTGCTTAAGCCAAAAGCGGGAAGTGCCGGCATCCAGTCCGATTCGAAATCTGAACCCATTCATCGATTCGCAAGGCCTTATAAGAGCCTGCGGTCGGGTTACGGCCTCTGAGCTTCTTCTATATGACGAACGGCATCCTATAATCCTTCCGTACGACTGCCATCTGTCTCGACTCCTCGTCCAGTTAATTGTTAATTGTTTTATCAGTTACCACAAGGGAAAAGATGGCCAGGGCCGTACGTGTTTAAAATGTGATAAAAAATACCACACATTGCTGCACCTAGAGGCTGCGTCAGGTGCGGCAACAGAGCCACAATATCCTTCTGTAGGTGCCCCACAACTACGAGTTCCAAACAACGTTACCCTGGCAGATCCCTGGCATGACAAACCAGGAAAAATGTACATGCTTATCGGCGCAGAGCATTATTATTCTTGGCTTCTGCCAAATCAGATGCTGATGAAGCCGGAAGCCCAATTCTCCAAAATACAAAGCTTGGATGGATTGTAGCCGGGACAATTCCTGCTGAGCACGACTAAGCGGCATTTTGTGCAGCGGCAACTACATAAGAGGAGGTTGATACGCTACTAGAGCGATTTTGGACACTAGAGAATCTAGAATCAACTAGGTGATGATGTACGCCGATGATGTAAAATTATGCTTGCCTCTAACAAACTATGCGTCACATACGCTTCTACAAACAGATCTGAACAACGTGGATTCTTGGTGCTCCAACAATTTGTTGGTTCTCAACAACTCAAAATGCTTATTCATGTCTTTTTGTCGAAAAAACTGATTTTTCGCTAACTACTCTCTAGGGACGGGCGCTCTTAAACGCATCCATTCAGTTACTGACCTAGGAGTTTTGTATACCCACAATTTAAACTTCAATGATCATATTGATCAATATTGTTGGCAAGGCTAAGGGCGTCTTTGCCTTTGTTAAGCGCTGGTCTATAGAATTTGACGATCCCTATACCACTAAACTCTTATTCATCTCTCTTGTTCGGCCCATTCTCGAATACTGCTCATGCGTATGGTCTCCCCAGTACGCGAAGTATCAGGACCTTATTGAATCGGTACAGAAACAATTCTTTTTGTTCGCTCTTTGCGGCTTAAATTGGGATCCACGCCGTCGTCTACCGGCTTACATAGATAGACTGCGGCTTTTAGGCCTGCAATCGCTGAAGGACCGTCGGACCTGCCATGGAGTGATGTTCATGCATAAACTTATTCACGGTCATATCACTTCCATCTATCTTCTCAACCTCGTTAGGCTCTCGGTCCCTAGTAGGCCCTACCGTAATTTTCGTCCCGTTGCCCTAGATATTTGTAAGTCTAATTTCGAGTTGCATGGGTTTTTTCGTGTTTTATGTTCTTTGTACAATGAATTTTATTACTTGTTACATGTTGAGATGTCCTTAGATCATAACACAAACTCTGTATTACGACACCTATCCTTACCTCTGCCCACCTGATGTGAGTCGGAGCACATCCTTAAAAAACACTCCCTTCCTCGGCCAGAGGTAAGGGTAGGGACTTTATATAGCAGTTATCATGTAAAGGCTCGATCCCCAATTGAAACTCACAGCGAATCTCATTTCATAACGAATATAGAGGTTGCATAAGATAGAAAATTCATTGTAAAACTTCCATTTTCTGAAGGAACTTCAGCCCTGGGGGCATCCCAAAAAACAGCAACAAACTAATTCTTGGTATTAGAGCGACGAACGGCACCAGAAGTCTGGAAAGGATATGTAGACTTCATGGAAGAATAGGAACGTTTTGGACACATGAAACTGGTGCATCCCACACACGTACCCTTGGATAACTATTTCACTCCACATCTCTGTGTATTGAAGCCCGAAAGCAGTACCACAAAACTGCGGGTAGTTTTTGATGCGTCCTGTAAAACAACAAGCAATAAATCGTTAAATTATATATTGTACGCTGGACCCAAAAACCACAAAACTGCGGGTAGTGTTTGATGCATCCTGTAAAACAACAAGCAATAAATCGTTGAATGATATATTGTACGCTGGACCCACAGTGCAGAGCGACTTTTTTGCAATTTTGCTACGATTCCGCACCCACAGATACGTGTTTACTGCAGATATAGAGTAGATGTATCGGCAGGTGGGGATGCACCCGGATCACCAGTTCCATAAATTGATCGTATGGCGGAAGAAAACCATTGGATGATCTAAAGTTTTATAGACTTAAACCGGTCACATATGGTACAACATCAGCGCCATTCCTGGCTACTAAAGGCTTGGATTATCTGGCCGAGAAGGCCAAGAATCATCTACCGATTGGGTCTTCCGTACTTAAACATGATTTTTATGTGGATGAGTGTCTCACCGGAGCAGACAGCATTGTAGAGGCCGTACAGATTCAACAAGAATTAAACAAAATACTGCTACCTTCCGGGTTCAAGCTCAGAATATGGTGCTCCAATAACACAGAGGTATTAAGTCAAATTCAAAAAGAAGACATCGTCTCTAACGTCAAGTTAGGCGAAACACTCCAACAATACAGTGTTAAGACTTTGGGTTTGCTTTGGATGCCACAAAAGGTCCCAAAAAAGCAAAGCCTCAATCATCACCAAACGAGTGGTCAGCTCGGAATCATCGCAAATATTCGACCTGCTGGGATTATTTGCCATGCGTTGTTGATCAAAGTAAAGATTTTCTTGGAGACATTGTGGGAATTAAATACGGGCTAGGACAACGAGCTTCCTCATCACCTACAGGTAGATTGGAAAAATAATCGCGCTGATTTACAAGCACTAAACAATATGCAATTTTCAAGAAACATATTCGAAAGACGGGTGCCTGTTACACAAAGATTACACACGTTTGTCGACGCTTCAGAACGAGCATACGGAGCAGCAGCGTATGTGCTGGTGTCCGGTTGCTCCGCTCAAAATCAAGAGTTGCGCCGCCACCTTATGAGACATTACCGCGGCAAGAGTTATGTGCTGCAGTTTTGGGAGCTGACCCATAGAGTCAGAAAAGATTTACGTTGCCTGAGGACAAGGCATCTGGGTACTTGTGTACTGATTTAACTGTAGTTCTGCCCTGGATAAATGCGTCCGCATCAATCTACCACACGTTTGTGACAAATCGGATCGCAAAAATCCAAGTGATGTCTCAATGGCGAAATGTGTCATCCGCGAATAACCCAGCTGATGTACTATCAAGAGAGATTGCCGCAAGCAAATTAGGAGAGCACAACCTCGAGCTCTACGGACCTCAATTCCTACACGGTTCCCGAGACAAGTGGTCCAAGGTACAGAGCATTACTCCCAGCGATCTAGAACGACGAGTGAAGCAAGTTAGATTGACAACATGTCAAGACCAACTGGGAAGCGAAATATACAGTTGCAATCACTGCAAATCCTTTCACAAGCTAGATCTGATGTTGATGGGACGGGTTAGATTCTTCTAGCCTCCGTCTCACTCTGACGAGTCCGTCATTTCCTATTATTTGAGACAACGAGAAAATTGAACTTCTCTTGTCCACTGTCCTGTGGATGTACTGTTGGTTATGCTCAGCACTGAATTCAATTTGTTGATTAGTGCTTAAAATGATTGTCCTCGCATGAGTCAGTTCACCTACACTCAGCGTAGTTGTAGGAGATCGGTTCTGTTTATGACAAAATCGCATCATATATGCTAAAATGCGTTGTGATTCAATTGTAAAGATGTTGCTACGAGAGATGCATGAAGAGAACATGCATTGCGGGCACAATCTTTCAGAGCCATAGCCAGACAGAAGCATCAAAGACAGTTGGAAAGTATCAGACCATTCATTGTGACAAAGCCACGAACTTTGTAGGTGCCAAAGAACAGTTAAAGGCGTTAGAAGAAACAATCTTCACAGAATAAGCTCAGACCAAGATCGTAAACCAATGCAGTAAGCAACAGGTGGATTTCAAGTTCATTCCGCCTCGAGCGCCATCATTTGGTGGCCTATGGGAAGCTGCAGTAAATTCAGCGAAAAGGCTACTAGTACCAGTTATAGCCACATCGTCCCTAACGTTTGAAGAACTCAACACAGTAATCGTTGAAGTCGAGGCGATACTCAATTCAAGGCCCCTCACTCCGATGTCATCTGATCCCACGGATACATCAGCGCTCACTCCAGGTCACTTTTTAATTGGTGAACCTCTAGTAGCACCTCCTGATGCAAATCTTGCCCTACCCGGAAAAACTCTGATAAAAGGATGGGAGTTATTATCCAGGCTCAAACAGTCATTCTGGAATCAGTGGTCCATGGAATTTCTACAAGAGCTGCAAATGCTGTTAGACATTTGGCACCTTTGATAAAGGAAGAAGTAGCCACAAAACGTCCACACTGCTCCGGTGAGGATGCAGCGCGGCCAGAAGAGACCCCCGCCGAAGAAGAAGATGTCTTTCCCGATCCTCCCAACGATGCTGGCAATGCTGCTCCTACTTCCATTAGCAATGTGACAATCAGTGGACGTAAATCCGTTTGCAAATCAGCCTGGACGAGATCAGCTACGGACGGCTCGGCACGTCCAGAATGGCAGTCTGGGAATGGAACATAATTGCATATTATGACTTGAAGCCATATTGGAGCGACATGGGAATATTGTCTGCCGGGATATCAGAACCAAAACACAAATGTTCACAGCTGCGGAACGTCAATATATGAAGATTTTGAACATGTATTTGGCGAGCTACAATCAGGAAATGAGTTGATTAATCATTCCCGTCAACGAAGAGCACCAATAGATATAGTCGGAAATATATCGAACTCATTATTTGGCGTTATGGACTCAAAGTACGCACAGTGCAACTCAACAGAATGGGCTTATTGTCATTGGCCCCTGGTTTGCACTGCACGCAATTCAAAAACTAGCGTGAGTATAGCACTGTGGTCAGCGAAACGAAGGCTACATATGTTCATATATCAAAAAGATTGACCTTAAGAACCCACCGGAGGCACTACAAGGAACAGCATCCAAGGAAGTCACGTTGGAGGAACTGAGCGCTTTGCAGTACCAGTTGGTCAAATTAAAGGAGACCACCTCGTCAATCCTCAACACATAAGTAGCTGCCTATGTGGCCCTAGTGCTGTCAATCCTATTAGGCATTGTAAGGGCTTTCAGCCGGACGGTAAGCGACTGGACACCACGACGGCGGATATCTTTACGCCGGACATCCGAACCCAGGCAGAGCACGGAACAACCCGCCCCAGAACCACGAAGTTTTTCGTTCGACATTACTAAAGGTTGAACACTTATTCAACGGCCGGGAGAATGTTCAGTCTCGGCAACGTTCATTCATAAGCTATATTCTTAAGACACAATAAATATTACATTATAATTTTTCAGTCTGAAACGATGCACTGGCCGAGATAATTTACATTTTGGAAACGCCAGAAAATGGAGGGCCGTGGTTGGTGAGGACTTTTAGGCGTGGATCTTGACTCAGACACTGCCGATTCCAATTGACAATGCCGGGCGGGATAGCGCTACCGGCCCGGGAATTTCCCAGCGGCAGAACCCTCCACTAGAGACTGGAGCCGAGGCCCGGGGTCAACCCAGCAGCCCGCTCCCGCGCCCGCAACCCAAGCCTAGACTCAGGGCACTGGCGTGCTTAAGCAGCCGTGATTCGGCGGCGGCGTGGCGGAGAGGATGGGCTGATATGACTCGCTAAGTGGGATAGGAAAATAATGAGGTCGATGTTCAGTGTATTCATGGCTTGTCTTTTATTTTATGTTATGGTTGGCGTTTGTTTGTGACGCGTGCCGCGCACAAAAAGTTGTAAATAAATAATAATAATAAATAATAATAATAAATGAAGTGACGCAATGGAATTTGAATTTGAATTAAATGCGCGCGCGCGCCGAGGAAGTGCCATACTAAAAGCCAGGGTCGCAGGGAAAAAGAAGAGGAAGCAGCTGATCGCGGCGGGCACACTAGAACTCGCTACGCGCTATATAAGGCGAGCCGCTGGCTGGAGAAAATCACTTAGCAGCCGACAGCGATCGGGAGCGGTAAGTCTCTAGTAGCACACTCCTAGTAGTCAGCAGCCAAAGTCACTTTTTTGTAGGCACCCCGAATCCGAAGATTTGGATTGCTAATAAATTGTTGAAGGACTTGCGAGTCGCGACCTAGAATTCGGCCCGCAGAATTCCATCTCTCTCTGAAGACTTACGAGTCCGCCCGCCCTCTCTCTCTCTGAAGACTTACGAGTCCGACTGCGCCCTCTCTGAAGACTTACGAGTCCGGCCGCCCTCTCTCTCTCTGAAGACTAACGAGTCCGCCCGCCCTCTCTCTCTCTCTCTCTCTCTCTGAAGACTTACGAGTCCGCCCGCCACCTACACTCTCTCCCGCCAACCGAAGACTTTCGAGTCCGCCGCGAATTCTCCCTCTCTGAAGACTTTCGAGTCCACCGCTCTCTCTCTCCCGCCAACCGAAGACTTTCATGTCCTCCGCGAATGCTCTCTTTCTTTGAAGACTTTCAAGTCCACCGCTCTCTCTCCCGCCCACCGAAGACTTCCGAGTCCACCGGGCTCTCTCTTTGAAGACTTTCGAGTCCACCGCTCTCTCTCTCTGAAGACTTACGAATCCACCCTCTCTCTCCCCGAAAACTTACGAGTCCACCTACTCTCGCCGCCAACCGAAGACTTCCGAGTCCACCACACTCTCTGAAGACTTACGAGTCCGCCGCAACTACACTCTGAAGATTTCCGAATCCGCCCTCTGGGAAGACTTCCGAGTCCCCACCTTCTCTCTGCTCTTTTCTCCACAGGCTCCCGGGCCCATTACCCTCCGGGCTGACCGGTCGGGCATCCCGAAGCACCGACGAATTCCGGTCCGAAGTGAACGTCGAAGCGTCGACGTACCCATCGCCCCTAGCTGACCTGTCGGGCATCCCGAAGCACCGGCGACTTCCGGGCCGAACTGACCGTCGGGGCCTTCCGAAGCCGAGACGACCAGGCTGTAGCAGAACCGGGATCCCAAATCGACACCTCTGTAATACGAACCTTGAATAAACCAAGAAACCTACTTAAGTCACCAAATTCTCTCCACTGTTCTTACTGGGGGATCGGGGAGAACAGCTCTTACAGCTACCACTCGGACTACTAGGCGGACTCTGGCCGTCCCTGAGCTATCTGGGAAACTGGGCGGCAGACCGTCACATGTTCTAGAGTTTTCTTAAGTGTATTTGTGTTTATTCCTATCCCTCTCTATATTCTACTAGCACACACACACACACAAATGTAACTTAATGCTAATAATAATTTGTGGCGGACTCGCCTCGCTCTCCAAAATGAATATCAAAGAAATGAAAATAAGTCCGCAGCTTCGTTGTCCTTTTAAATCTCGGGGTCCTCGTAGTCCTGTTCTCGGATGTCCTGGTCGTTGGCAATGATGGTTTTCGTCGTCGATAGTTTGGTCTTTTTATTAAGTTTTCAACTAGGGCTTTCACTGGTCAAATCGCGAGTGTTCTTTATCTCGTTTTCCATTTCTGTCGTTGCCAACCCTTTTGCGGCTGCGCTGACACGATCCATGGCACGCGCTGTTCCGCATTCCATGCATTCTCTGTATTCCGGACTTTCCCTCTCGGTTCCTCTTGGGCATGCAGGTGGCCGATGCGAATTCCGTTTGGCATTCCTGTGCGCTGCCGGCGCCTGCGCCATGGCCTCTGCCCCGATCGTGTTCTCCGGCCTCCTCTGCCGGTCGCTGACTGGTGGATATCGCGTTCCGGTCTTTGGGATGCGGTACCGCCGTTCCGTCCCGTTCCCTGCCCGGTGTTTCCCGAAGATGTTGTGGGCGATGTTGTTGGTGACGTCAGCCATGGTGTGGCCGAGGTGTGTGCCTGGCCCTATGATCCTAACGCTTATGTCCCTAATCCCTAACTAATAGTTACACCTTATTTCTACACTTAGCCTAGTATTTACATAGTGGCGCGGCCATGTCGTGACCGTCGTCACAAGTCGCAGCAACATGCATTTATCGTAAATAAAGTATCAATTACCAGGTCAAGCGAATCTGCATAGCATGCGGACATGAAGAAATAGAATAAGGGCAATAAGTGTTAGCTCGCAATAACCCACAGTTACAGTAACCCACATTCTTTGTTATACGTTAGTTCTGTTACCATAAGCAATTTTGTACCTATAAATACTATTAAGTTTCATTAATAAAGTCAGTAAGAGTTCTACCTCAACAACGAGCTTTTATTCATGCACCGGAGGCTGTCGCTGGGTCTTCACACACCAATCAAACCGTCATCCTAGTTCTAAGTGCTAGTTGCGACAACCAAAGGCAATAATTTATGCACTATCTGCCAGGCATCTAAACCTCCGTAGTCCGACTCCGTTGTTGGTGGTGGTTTTGTCCCTACGCTACCTAATCCTAATATTTTCTACCTTAGCCTATAACTTGCTTATACATATACTTAATCCTACTATTTACACTATATACAAAATTCTGAGAACCGGGTCGGTTCCTCACAAGGTAAACAATTTCAGAAGAGGCGAGCACAGGGCATAGGCAATTGGACAGCAACATTAAGTAATAATACCAATAAGAACATAAATAATAATATATAAAATAATATAAAAATAATACCATTCATAACATAAAGAATAACATAAATAATAATACATATAATAATACAAATGAAAATAATAACAAGAATGTACATAATGTAAATAATAATAAGATTAATTAACTTAGAAAAATAGATTTAACCAGCATAAATAACTAAGCCGTCTCGAACTATCATCGCTAGCCTAAAACCTTAGAACACACGGACGCACACACACAGGCACATTTAAATTCACCACGAACCGTTGACACGTGACCCAAATGAAGTTAGCAAGAGGGAGAGAAAGGGGACACGATCACGCCATAAAATCAACCTCTGAAAATTGATACGCGCACAAAAGAAAGAACGAGAGGGAACGATGCCCGAAACTTCTAGAAGTTTTGAAAGCCAGCCACAAGAAACTGGAGATCGAAAAATTAGACGAGTTGCAAGTAAGACGTCGAATGACGCGGATCATACATTTTTCGAGACACAGGAGTTGCCAAGTGCCTCTCCTAAGAAAATATAAGGAGGATATTAAACCCAACGGAAAACTCAACGCAACCCAGCCGGAGAGTGACGGCTGATGAGGAAAAGGAAATAAACCCACAGGAGACAGCGAGAAACTTGTGCTGGTCAAAGACCATCCAAAATATCTAACCCGAAGTAACCTTTCTATGCGGGGAAAAGAGATTGCGTGGAAAATTATAAAGAAAACAAGAAAGGAAGCTTACTTCGGCTCACCGAAGTTTATATACCCTTGCTGATTTTAAACAACAAATTTAAACCGAAATTCTGGAATAATAATTAGTTGCCAAATCTGAATTTTACTGAGAATGGTTTGAATGTTCCTATGACAGCTATAGTCAACCGATTTTCATGAAATTAAAACCAAATAATATAAGATGCTCAAATATTTTTATATTGGTTAAAATATCTTTAAAACTGACATATTTATAATTTTTCCGAATCTTCCGATAGTTCCTATGGCAGCTTATGATGTAGTCGTCCGATCCGACCCGTTCCGACATATGTAGGAGTGATAGTATATAGAAGACTAACTGCAAAGTTTCATTCAGATAGCTTTAAAACTGAGGGACTAGTTAGCGTAGAAACGGACAGACGGACAGACGGACATGGCTAGATCGACTCGTCTGTTGATTCAGATCAAGAATATATATACTTTATATATACTTCACTACGTGGCAAACTTCTGACTGAAATTATAATACCCTGCAAAGGTTTTTTAAAAAACCCCTGAACTAAGGTCGAGATCACTTTACCACGTTCCTCGGTTTTACTAAAGAAATACATATAAAATATCAAAGTGAGGCATTTTTTTTTTAATTAGTCACATGTTTATACCCAACTGAAACACGGGAAACCCACGTTAAGAAACAAGTCTAAATATTTGTTGAAACTTGTCCAAGGCCAGGCTCAGCCGGCTGTATAGCATGGGCCGCGAGTGCGGACGGCGGGATATATAAATCGATGAGAAACACTGCCTCGGAGAGTGCAGGTGCTGACTCCACTGTGCGGAAGTACAGCCTCTAACATGGAGAAATATATTTTTTGTAAATCCCTCTCGATCTCCTTGCAGCGAGTGTCACGAGTCAGACCAAGTATGCGCTGCCGCGGATCACCTTTCGCTATCTTGCCAGCATCAAACCAAAAATAAAACCATTTTCCTTTCCGATTTCGATCTTTCTCTTCGTAGCAGACGGTCATGTTTTTGTTTTGCGCTACGGCTTTTGTGTTCATTTTGAATTTAAACCACCGGGGTTTCCTCTAATTTATCACCTAATATCAATAATAATACACCGTTTTGCTACCGCGCGTGCATGCACTTTTCTGTGTAATTAATTTGCATTAATAATCACTTTTTAGTTTTGTGCTAAGACGGTTATTTTATCTTATTTTTCTCCTCTTTGCCTTGTACCGTTTTTATTTTCTCTCTCCCCTGCTCAAGTGCCGTTTGCTATAAGCTGCATCTAAGCTGTTCATAGCTCTCATCGCTCTTGTGATTTCTGCTGCTCAAATTCTAACTCTTACGCTCTTTTGTTCTATCTCCTTCTCTTTACTTTTTTGGTATTGATAGTGTGCACAGTGGTCTACGATTGATGAAAATGTCCCAGAATATTGTCCATTGCTGGCTTTGCGAGGCAGTTGTGCACATAAGTGTATCGAGATGACAGGTCGAATGGCTGACGTAGTGTCCAGCAAATAGGGCCTGCGTTATTACTGTGGGGCCTGTCGACCGGTTGAGAAGGAAATAATATCCTTCATGCGTCGGACCAGGAGCGGATTTTCTGAGATAATGGCCACTTTTCGCAAAGCGAATGAACTGTTCTCCGCGCTAGACGCTCAATTTAATAGTATGAAGCTGTTAAATGAGTCGCCGAAACGAAAAAAATCCGCTGCTAGTCGGTTTCAACTGTCCGAGGCACAGCAACCGATTTCCTGCCACTCTCCGTCGCCACAACTCCTGGTCCCCGATCCAATGGTTCTGAGATCAGGAACGATCAAAGATTCGGTAACCGAATCGGTCGTTGAGGAAACGGAAGCCGGTCAGCCAGCAATTTCCGTGTCGTCCGTTGTGTCCGACGCGCAGCACAATTCTTTGGCTCCGCAAATCCCCGTTGCAAAATCTACCCAGGGTCCACCATTACCCGGAATACCGGCCGTGGTTGGTAACAATTCGTTACGTAAGACCCTTACAGCAGTCCCACCTTCGAAAACTATATTTGTTTCGAGGCTTGCCCCTGATCTCACATCTGAAGATGTTCTAGCCTATATTCAAGGCTGGTAATATCAAAGTGGAAAAATTCAAATTTTCGTATGCCAGAGACATTTCATCTTTCAAGATAAATGTCTCATCCCAAGTCTTTGACACTATTTGCTCGGGTGACTTCTGGTTCGTGTACGTTGTAGTAAGGCAGTATGAGGCACGAAATAAGAGAAATCGGCCTGCCGCAATTCAACTGCCCAGGCCGTCTCAATCCTCAGTGCCCACAGCTGGACCTTCTGTCCCAAAAAACTAACCACTTCCCTACAACTTTCCTTTCAGAATACTAGGGGCTTACGCAGTAAGCTTTCTAGATTATATTCGGATAGCCTTTCCTTCTCATCCCAGGTAATTGTATTTACTGAAACCTGGTTGAAGCCGGAGATCCTCTGCTCCGAAATTCTTCCAAGTAAGTATACAATTTACAGATTAGATCGTCTTCTCCAGCGTGGTGGCGGAGTTTTAATTGCCGTTGACTCTTGCCTCATCTCGGAACGGTTGGTATCTAATGACTTTTTGGACATCGAATTTATCTGTGTAAAACTATCTTTTACGGGTAGTTCCATTTATGTAACCTGCTCTTACATCCCCCCATCTTTGGAAGAGCCAATTTACTGGAAACACCTTGCGGCAATTCAGACCGTTTCCAATCGGCTTTCTGACAGAGACCAATTACTGGCTTTGGGTGACTTCAACATACCTGGAGCTCATTGGTCTTCTGATGGTGTGTCTAATGTTCTTCACACTGCGGCACACATGACCTCCTAAACGGCTTGCTAGATTTATCCTTTTCGCAAGTTAACCACATTTTTAATTCTTTAAATCGCTTACTTGATCTATGCTTTGTCTCTGATCCTGCAGGTGTAAACCTAATTAGAGTTCCTCCAATGACGCAACCTGAAGATCCTTATCATCCAACTTTTGATGTGACTATCGACACTGGGGCAGCTCTAGAAACAACATCTGGTAGTAGATAAAACAGAGTCCGCTGTTTCCGAAAGGCTGACTATCAGAGGCTAAACACTTTAATAACAGAATTTGGTTGGTCGAATCCTTACACGAGCTCGGGCATGGCATCCGCCGTTGATATTTTTTACAGTGCCATGAACTCATTTTTCCACTTATGTGTTCCTAAAACCTACCCGTCTTTGGTTTAACAAAGAGCTGACTCGTTTAAAAAACGTAAAATCTAGGCTTTATAATAAGTTTAAACTTACTAGTTTAAAAACGGCCTTCTCATCTTATCTTAGTGCTCGATCTAACCTTACCGTGCTTAACGCTCAGTGTTATAAAAATTATTTGACTCGTTGTAAGGTCCAGTTTACGCAGGACCCTAAACAGTTTTATAACTTTGTTAACTCTAAACGTAAACCCACGCTATACCCTCCCTCGCTGTCATTTAGGAATACTACAGTAAATTCTGACCAAGCAATAGCCAATCTCTTCGCTGAGTTTTTTAAAACTACATATTTGCCCTCAACATTTTCTCCAGTTTTGCCCAGTTCGTCCTTAATTTTCAGTCCTATTTTAAACGAAAGCTCACTAATTCTCGATCTTCAACGTGTTAAGCCAGTTTATTCACCAGGTCCCGATGGAATACCGGGCTCTGTGCTTAGGTATTGCTCCGAGGCGCTGTCTATAACCCCCTTCCTAAATTGTTTACCTTCTCTTTAGAATCCTCAGAATTTCCCCTTGTTTGGAGGAAATCATTTGTTATTCCTCTCCACAAAAAAGGTAGCAAATCAGATGCCAGTAACTATAGGGGTATCTCTAAGTTATCGGCTCTCCCCAATCTTTTTGAGAATGTAATCACTCCTCACCTTCAACATCTATGCAGATCTGTCATCTCTCCATGTCAACATGGTTTTATGAGGCGAAGATCAACCACGACCAATCTTCTGGAACTTACCTCTTTTGTTATTAGGGGCCTCCAACAAAACTTTCAAACCGATGTTATTTACCCGGACTTTAGTAAAGCTTTCGACTCGGTCAATCATTCTCTTCTGGTTAGGAAACTTGATTCAATGGGGATTCCTAGTGATCTTCCTAAATGGATTTCGAGTTTTCTAAGTGACAGGACCCAAAAGGTTCTGTTCAGAAACGTTCTATCCAATAGCCTCAGGGTCACATCTGGCGTCCCACAGGGTAGCCACCTTAGCCCACTGCTATTCACATTGTTTATCAATGATTTGCCGCAGGTTCTAACCAAATCCAAAGTACTTATGTACGCTGATGACGTTAAACTTTGTTTGCAGTATAGGGACAGTTCTCGGCAATCAGACTCTCTTTACTTCGTTGGTTCGCCCTATATTGGAGTATGGTTCGTGCGTCTGGAGTCCTCAATTTGGAGTCCATAGTAGCCGCATTGAATCTGTCCAAAAGAACTTTTTGCTTTTCGCCCTCCGTGGCCTACCCTGGGATGCCAACCTTAGATTACAGTCTTTCTCTAGTAGACTTCTCCTACTTAATCTACCTTCTTTAGCTAACCGTAGGACGATGCTTGGCGTCGTCTTTTTACATAAACTTATTAACGGTGATGTGGAGAGCCCCTACCTGCTAGGCCAGCTCAATTTCCATGTTCCCCGTCTTTCATCTAGAACTTGTATACCATTAGTAGTTAACCACTGTAGGCGTGAGTTTGTAGTGCATGAACCCTTTAAGGTTTTATGTACTGATTACAATCGTCTCTTTAGTAGTATTGAATGCATTGAAAGCCTTCAAAAATGAAAAAATGTATTGCTTGTAGTACTAGCCCGTAGTGTATCCTAATTTTTCCTCGTCCTTTTCTATTTTTTCCTTCTCTCACGTCTTACTAGTACGCGTTTCGCGCCGTACGTCACACGGCTCCGCCCCTCGGTCGGTTGGGCGGGAGGTGGGCGTGGGACTCACGCGAAAAAATAAAAATAAAAAAAAACCAACAGTGACCCACTCCACCTCACGTCAGCCTACTGTCCGTCGAAGACCCACTGTCCTGTCGTTATAAATTTTTTGTGTAAAGAGATCCTGGTGTGACTAAGCTCCATCCCAGCTATAGAACTACTTCACAATATTAATACAAAGCTCCTGGAGGACAATATATGGTACACAGGAGAATATGAAAAAAAGTGTTACCTTTAACTCCGTAGGGTTTCCAGAGGCATCGCCAAATAGTTTTTGCAAGCTTTCAATTTTATTATTAATCTTTTCAAACAATTTCATTTTAATTTCAATTTGCACGTGCATTTTCTTCAAGTCATTTTCAAGTGCACAATATTTTGTTTCACAGCTATTTAGATCGGTTTTAATATTATCATTATTAGTTTTGTCATTAAATGCGGCACTTCGAAGTTTCTCAACTTCCAGCATAGACAATGCCAACTGATTTTGAACCTTCGACAATGATAAATCAACATTTCGGCGTTGTTCTTGCGATTTATTCAATAATTTTAATCGGAAAGCTGTAGCTTTGTCTGTTATAAGATGATCTTGTGCCAATTTTAATATGCTTTCCTCGACCAAATTTTTTTTTTTATGATAGTTATCTAATGTAAAGTCTAGTTTTCGAATTTCAGAGAATAATCGTGTTCCTTCTCTTACTGAGTTTTGTAAATCAGATTCAGTTCTAGCCAAAAAGTCTGGTAAGTCATCAAGTTTTGTTTTGAGACTGAAAAGTGTTTCGTGTTCTTCTTCACCTAAAAAAGAAAAAAAAACTTTTTTAAAAGAAACTATATACGGTGTCACCTTAAAAAAAGATAAATCAAAAATATATATGTATACGATTTTGTGCAATAAGGATTTTTTTAATCTTTTAAAAATTAATCTATTAGTTGAATTGATTCCAATTTTAAATAATAAATAATATAAAATGTTAAATGTTTAAACCTATTAATGTTAATAAACCATTATAAAAGGCCTTCAGCCGATAGGGTACACAGGGTGATCAACGGATGGCTGTGTTACTTCGGTAACTGTGTGCACCATAGGTAGTGCGACTATACTCTCCAAGCGAGAGCGGCTGGAAGCAGGGCCTTGGTTTGAGCCTAGTTGGGTTTGAACCGAGAACCCTGAACAATGGTAGTCAGGCGGACCTGGGTACGTCTTTAAAGTGCCTCCCCTAAAGTCAGAAATGTTAGGCGACCCGTGCCCTCTGACTTCCAGGTTCACAGCTGAGGGGCTAATCCAGCTGTGTTCACACGGAGCCTTCCTGAGGCATGGCAACCGTACGTCGTAAGACGCCTTGCCGCAGCTTATGGGCGAAGCAGCGGTCGACCGTTTTCATTCCGCCCCTCCTGGCCCGCTGCGCTTGCCTGGTTGAGCAAAGCGGGCGATTATGAATGAAAAATTAATAATAAAAACCGAGCTTCGGAACTCTTGGGAGAGGATAAACCCCAAAATACGTCATCTATGGACGAGAAGGAGACGATGATGCCGAGCCTAATCGCAGAGTCTCACCAAAAATCGGAGACCGGTGAGCAGCACTCCCCAATCAGACCACAGAAGTTGGGCTCAGTCAGCCCCCACCGAAGACATAAAGATGATGACACACCCTCATTCTCGGCATTATTGCCATGAACGAGGCTGAGGGCAAGACCGACCCAAAAGATACGGGAGATAAGAACAAATTCCTAGCGGAGATCCTGCTGATGTAGAAGTGTGCGGTGATAGAGGCCAAGTTGGCCGGCATGGTAACCGACATAGTGGTTAGCATTCCGACCGGCCCTATCCCCTCTTTCGACTCCTCGGACGTGGTCAGGGAGCACCGAGTGATCAGATGCAACGATGCGTTCTCCAGGAGCTTCCTGGTGGAATGCGTGTCTAAGATTAGCAACGCTTGGGCTGGCCTTAAGAGTAGGCTAGTCCACGCCAGGGAGATCCCCAGGAGACCCAGAGCTCGAATCTGGCTACCTAAGGGGCAAACTAACCATGCAAGGGTGATCGCAGGACTGAGGGCTCAGAACCCAGATATCCATGCAGCGGACTGGGCCATCCTGAAGACGGAGGAAGAGTTGAAGACGAGCCACCCTTTACTCCTTCTCATAAATCAAAGCTGCCTGCCGCAGCTAGAAGCCAACTATTATAAGGTTCGGTTCGGCATTAGGAAGGCCAAAACCAAGGAGGTCGGTGACACTCTCGGCGACCCCTACAACGATCGATGTCGAGCACCGTGCAGATTAACTTGAAGCGCATTTCGCACGCAAATCTCACGGTCCTTCTGAGGGAGAAGGATATCGACATCGGCCTGATACTTGGACCAGGGACGAGCTAGTCACTGGACTAAGGATCCCCGGATACACAATGCTGTGCACTGACTCGAACGGTAAGCCGAGAGCATAGTACTAAAATAATAATAAAAAACCACTTTAATGCTGTTTATACGGAGGATTCGATGCCTGGCAGATAGTGCATAAACTATTGCCTTTGATTGTCGCAACTAGCACTTGGAACTAGGTGGACGGTTTGGTTGAGTTGGGTGCATAAAGACACGGCGATGATGGTGTCGGGCATAAAGACACGGCGATGGTGTCGGGCATGAATAAAAGCTCTTGGTTGAGGTAGAACTCTTACTGACTTTATTAATGAAAACTTAACAGTATATATAGGTACAAAATGCTTATGGTAACAAATATCGTATAACAAAATAATGTGGGTTAC
>VNJN01008401.1:0-12989 GCA_008042485.1 Drosophila mayri
TGTTGTGGAAGATGTTGACGTAGAAAATGCATTTCTGAATGTTAGGGAGAGGGTTGCTGTCTCCCAGCCGGCAGCTACCCCTGCTCCTGTCGCCCTGGCCAAGGCCGATCACAGTTCCAAATGTTAATAACGTGGAGACGATGGAGAATGAGCTCCTCCAGGTGGTCGAAGATGATGGCTTCGAGCTTTGCATTGCTCGTTCAGGAGACCTGTGTATTTATGCTAAGGACTCCTCTACTCAACGTATCATAACGAGGGTTTTGACAGAAAAGAATGTTATATATTCTCATTTCTGTCTTAAGGAGAACAGGCCATTCAGGATGGTTATCAAGAATTTGTCCAGCGCCACGCCGAGGAACTTTATTATGGATGAGTTCTCTAAGCTGGGTCATACGATAGTTAATCTGTATAACCCCCCGAACCGTGCCCGGCGCCAAGGGAGTCAGGACGTAGTCACTGAGCAGGCCAGACAAAATGTCTGATTCGTTGACCTCAAGCATGCTGTAAACAACAGGGAGGCTCTGTTGATCTCTAAGTAGGGTAGTAGGGTAGGCACTGAGTAACGGTGGAGCCCAAAAAGGACTCAAATAGACTTAAGCAATGTTTTAGGTGTTCATCACACAAAGAACTTTTGTTTCAAGCCGCCTGTTTGCGGTAGATGTGCGGAGGATCATTGTACGGGATCGGAGAACTGCAGGGCTTTAGTTGCAGCTGACCTCTGCTGTGCCAATTGTGACAATTGGTGACAATCATGCTGCATATGATAAAAAATGCCGCATTTATGCACTAAAGCTTAAGGGTGTTCTCCCTAAGGTGATGCAGCAGCCTGATATTTATACAAGGTCTGCCTATAATGGACAGTCTACGGTGCCTTCGGTTATGCTGCAGTCTGGAGTTTCTTATGCCAGTAGGACAAGAGCGCAGCAGTTCCAGCCTACTTCAAATGTGGGAGTAAGAAACAATCCTCCTGGATTTAAGCAGGCAGCCTATGACTTGCACGATGATTTCCCGTTGCTAGAAAGCCGTGGTAGGGCTAGCAATGCCCAGCAGCCTCCCAACGCTGTCCCTAATTGGGATATGACAAGGGTAGTGACTATGCTTCTTTCCCTAAAAAACAGTTGGCCACGATATCGCTGGTTGCGCGAGATTTACAAGCTGGAATGCATATCGCTCTTGGGAATCATTAAGGTGGGCATTTGGAATGCCAGAAGTCTCCTTGCCAATCGGGAGGAGCTTCTGGTGTACCTCTCTGGGCACTGCATTGATATAATGTCTGAGACCCACCTTAAGCACGGAGGGTACATAAGCTTTTCAGGTTACAGTTTGCAGAGGGCGGACTTTCCGCGTGCGATTTCTAGGGGCGGGTCTGCTACAGGCGAGGATTGTGCTCAGCTCTGACATGGGTGAACTGGATGTGGCTGCGGTTTACTTGCCGCTTCGTCCTACCTTGACATGTGATGGCTTTGAGGCCATGCTAAACATTTGTGGAGACAAAGGTATTATCGGAGGTGATTTTAATTCTAAGCATCGCAGATAGGGCAGTGTCAGAGCGGATAGGAGATTGCGGAGAGCGGATGTGTTGGCCACAGGAAGACCTGTTTCCCCTGTAATGGAGGAACTCCCTCTGTTTGGGATTTCGCACTCTTGAAAGGTCTTCAAGGTCGCAGGCTGACTATTGAAGACTCCTTTGAGCTCAGCTCGGATCACATTCCGCTCATTATCGGCCTACACTTAGCGGGGTGTGTCGCTGTGCCTAAAAGGCCGCTGCTTCCTTTTCGATCTGATGTCTGTAGATTTAAGAGGTTGCTGGAGGACTCCATTAACCTGGAAATGGGGATTCACACTGCGGATGATGTGGATGATGCTGCCTGGCTTTTGGAGCAAAAAGTCATTGCTGCAGCGGAACTTGCTGCGCCCACCAGGAGTCTCTCTTTCAGGTCCTCCTCTCCACTTCCACCGGAGCTTAGGGCTCTCATTGAGTTCAAACACAGGCTCAGGAGGATGTATGCAAGGTCCCATGATGTAGCTGTACTGAGGGTCTATCGAAGTTTGGGTAACAGGGTGAAGAAGTTGTTAAATCTTCTGCGGCAGAAACGGTTGGATAAGGAGTTGGAGGAGGCAAGCCCGGACAGGGACACCAACTATGCTCTTTGGAAGATTGTAGGTCAGAGTAAGAGGCAGGCTTCTCCGAAGTTTCCTGTAAAAAGAGAAGATGGGACTTGGGCCAAGTCCCCGCAAGACCGTGTTAAGGTGTTTGCTGAGAGCTTAGAGGACCGTTTCACTCCCTTCGCTACCTCCTCTGCGGCGAGGGTTGAGCGGGTCAATGCCTCGTTGGCAGTTCCTCATCAAATGGTTCCCCCTGTTGCTCCTATTCTGCTCCCGGAAGTGAGAGACAGGATCAAGAAGCTGAAAAACCAGAAGTCGCCAGGTGCAGATGGCATTTCTAATAGAGTTTGTGACGCGTGCCGCGCACAAAGAAGAAAATGTAAATAAAGAGAAGTCAATGAAGAAAATGTAAATAAAGAAAATCAATGAAGGAAAATAAATAGAGAAAATCAATGAAGAAAAATGAAAAGAAAGAAATAGATAAGAACAAAATAAATAAAAAAGGAAATTTGAATTCGAATTAAAAGCGCGCGCGCGCCGAGGAAGGGCTACACTAGGAAGGCAGGGTTGCACGGGGAAAGAAGAGGAAGCAAACGATCGCGGCGGGCACACTAGAGCTACTCGCTATATAAGGCGAGCCGCTGGCTGAAGGGAATCACTTACCAGCCGACAGCGATCGGGAGCGGTAAGTCTCTAGTAGCCCACTCCTAGTAGTCAGCAGCCAAAGTCACTTTTTGGATAGGCGACCAGATTCTCCGGATTTGGGTTGCCCATAAATAGGCGAACGACTTGTGAGTCTCGACTTATAATTCGGCCCGGCGAATTTCCCCCTCTCTCTGCAGACTTACGAGTCCACCCGCCCTCGACTTATAATTCGGCGCGCCGAATTCGCTCTCTCTGAGGACTTACGAGTCCTCTTCTTACGAGTCCCCTTCTTCTCGCTCTCTCGCCAACAGAAGACTTTTGAGTCCACCGCGAATTCTCTCTTGAAGACTTACGAGTCCATCTCGCTCTTTCTCGCCAACCGAGGACTTCCGAGTCCATCGCGAATCCTCTCTTGAAGACTTACGAGTCCATCCATCTCTCTCTCTCTCCCGCCCACCGAGGACTTCCGAGTCCACCGCGACTACTCTCGGGGAAGACTTCCGAGTTCCCCACCCTCTCTCTACTCTTTTCTCCACAGGCACCCGGGCCCACTACTCGCCGAGCGGACCGATCGGGCATCCCGAAGCCCCGACGACCTCCGGGCCGACTGACAGTCGAAGCGTCGACGTGCCCAATCACCCGGACGGACCTGTCGGCGTCCCGAGACAACTCCGTAACCCGAACTGACTGGCGGGGCATCCCGAGGCCTAGACGACCAGGTGGCAGCCAACCCGAGATCCAAATCGACACCTCTGTACCCTCGAATTTGAATAAACTAAGAAACCTACTTAAGTCAACGAATTCTCTAATCTGTTCTCACTGGGAAGCGGGGAATATCTCTTACAGCTACCACTCGGACTACTAGGCAGTCACAAGTTGCTTAACTCCTTCCCGAGAGAGCACTTCTCTTCTTGGCCTTTGTGCTTAATGCAGCGCTCAGAATTGGTCACTTTCCTTCCTCCTGGAAGAATGCCAATGTGGTGATACACAAAAAAGGAAAGCCCTCCCATGACGTGTCTAGTTACAGGCCGATTAGTCTTCTGCCCACGTTTTCGAAGATTTTTGAGCGATGTATCCTTGACAGGATGCGGATGATACCGGCGGTACGGGATACGATACCAAGGCATCAGTTTGGATTCAGGATAGGTTATGGTACCCCGGAGCAGCTCAATCGCGTGGTGGACTTCATTGTTGAGTGGTTCCAGAACAGGCAGTATGTGGTGGCGGTTTTTCTGGAAATTCAGCAGGCCTTTGACTGGGTCTGGCACCAGGGGCTTTTATCCAAGATCAAAGGGCTCCTCCCTCCTCAGCTTTTTGAGGTTATCAAGAGCTACCTCTTAAATAGGACCTTTCAGTTTGTCCAGGATGGGGTTGTGTCGTCCACCAAGAGGATTCTTGCTGGCGTGCCGCAAGGAAGCGTGCTTGGCCCAACGCTTTATAATTTGTCCGCTCATGATGCCCCGCTGCACCTGAGCTCTCTTAGCACTTGTGTTGCCACGTATGCGGATGACAATGCGGTGTTGGCGTTATCCAGCTGTGTTTACAGCGCCACTGACAAACTTCAAATTCTTTTAAAGAGGTTCGAGAACTGGGCTTGTAGATGGACTGTGGCCATCAACACAGATAAGTGTGCGGTGGTCACATTTTCACTGAGGAGAGACGCGTGCCCAGAAGTCTTTCTTCATGGGTAACTTCTGCCGCAGCAACTGGAACAGGCCTATCTTGGATTAGTTATTGATAAGGGGCTGACATTTGCCCCGCATGTCAAACAGACTTGGGCAAAGCTGTAAGGTACGGCCAGTCGTTCTAGTTGGTTAACAGGTAAAAGTCTAAGCTAAGTCTGCGTTGTAAGACTCGATTGTATCAATCGCTCCTAGCCCCAATGTGGCGCTATGGGGTGGCTATATATGGGACAGCAGCCAGGTCGCACTTGCGGAAGGTTCAGGCGTTTCAGGCAAAGTTTTTGAGACGTATCGCCAACGCGGAATGATATATTAGAAACGTTGACATTAGAAGGGAAATTGGAGTACCAGCAGTTGGTGATGTGATAATTTCTCTGGCTGCAAATCATCGGCTTAGACTAATCAGACACCCTAACCCCCTGGCTAGACGGATAACAAGGACACATACATCTGGACGGCTGAGACGTTTTACTATTCGGGAGCTGCCCTCCCGGCGTATTGTCTGACACAGTAGTATATATGCGGCTGGATAGGTCAGGCAGCTTGCCTACTTGCTCAAATAAATATTAATAAAAAAAAAAAACAAAAATTCTGTTATTTTATTTCATGTGTGTTTGCCTGTGCTATTTTCCTACCCATTTGCCTGTGTTATCTGCTCCCTAGTGTTCACACCATGTTTTATAACTTAGAAGTGGCGGGCGCCGTTCGCTCACCCGAGAGTTGTTTCCTCTGATTGCCCAAATCTTCCTTGTCGTCGGTGTCCTGGTCGTGTCTGGGGTCTTCGTTGTCCTGGGTTTCGGATTCCGGTCAAAAACGTATGTGTTTCGCGGGGGGTCATTTGTCTCGATTTTATTTCACACTTCTAGAATCGCTGCTGGCCTAATTATGAGTGATCTTTTCCCCTCATTCCAGCCGTCGCGTGACCCAATTCTGGCCGCTCCTTTACCGGCTGCGCTGCCACGATCGGTGGCGCGTGCCGTTCCGCATTCCATACATTCTTTGCCTAACGAGCTTTCTGTCTCGTTCCCTCTCTTGGGCTGCAGGTGGTCCATGCAAATTCCGTTTTTGCATACCACCGCTCTGTGGGCGCCTGCGCCGCGGGTCTCTGCCCGGATCGCGCTCTCCGGCCTCCTCTGCCGATCGCTGATTGGTGGATCTCGTGTTCCAGCCACTGCGTCATTGTTTCCTCTCGTTCCTTGAGGATGTTGCTAACGGTGCGGGCTATGTTGCCCTTGACGTCAGGTCTGGTGTGGCCGAGGTGTGAGCCCGGCCCTACGATTCCCTAACGTCTAATAGCCCTTACTAATATGTACAAACTTATTCTACTCTTATACCTAACCCTAGCCTATTGTTTACATTACGTTTTGACTTCATATTTACATCGTTATTTACATATTTTTATTCGTGGCGGCGGCCACCCTGTGACCGTCGTCACATAACATACTTTCCACATGGGAATTGTATAATTCAGGTAAATTTGTGCCCATCGTCAGTAGAGACATCTTACTCTAAAACGATTTTATTTCGAAATATGTTTTACCCTCATTCATGAGCATATATTCCGCAAATAGCTCGTAATTTATTTTTGATGATGTGTGATAGGGCAACACCCTTTCAATGTGAGGGAGCAGCGCTTGTCCTGCTTCATGAAGGAATTCATCAGGGAATCGAAGAGCTGGCCCCTCATTCATAAACATATATTGATGGATACGTCCCTTGTATCCATCAACAATTTGTTTAATTGCTCCATCCAGGGGTCGGGTGGCATGGTATTTATGCTCTTCCGTGCGTACGTGAGCTACCCATTCCATTTTTGATGTGAAGTGTAGACGGCAGGTGTGGCAGGAGACAGGCATGTTATTGGTGTTGTTGGCGTTGATGGCGTTGGGGTACATTTTAATTGTAGAAGGTGGTGGTGGAAAAAATTGATGTAAATTTTCACAAAACTTTGAGTTTATGTAGCGCTGTTTTTATGCACTTTTTTGTGTTTTTATAATTTAGTTTTTTTGGTGGGCGGCGGAGTTCTGTTTTATTTTTTACTTTATTGGAAAACTGAACAACCGAATTTTCAACACAATTGTTGGAATCGCAAACTATTAGTGATTCTTAAGTCAGAACTAGAGTATCCGCAAACCCTAAAAAATAAGAAAAGAAAAATTACGGAAACTCACTTTACATCCTATCTTAAACTTTCCATCCTTTTTGAGATAGGTCTCAACTTGTTTCAAAATCCTTTACAAATGTATCCCTTTTACCCCATCCAAATGTCGGACAAATTCATAAGCAGGTAGAATGAGAGTGGGAAAATCTGATTGTTTAGAGGAGTAGACTAAGGTTTTTCCGTTAAGAAATCAACGCCTTTCTTTAATTGCATCTCCATCCCTTTTTTAGGAAAGGATCGTGCGTCCCCCGCCCACGTACGTTTCAGGATCGTTGCGGTGCGGTGACGGGGGCGGGAGCGCTACGCAAACGTGATCGGTCCGGAGCGTTCTTTCCCCGTCCCTTTTTAAGAGAGGGTCATGGGCAAAAGTGCACGTGTGCTCCAAAATCACACACCTTTCCCAGTCCCTTTTTAAGTGAGGGTCGTGGGAAAGTGCACCTGCGGTCAAGGATCGCGCACGTGTTCATATCCTTGTCGGTGCCTTTATAGACTTGATATCTCAAGTACCCTTTTAGATGCATTGACCCTAATTAATTGCTTTTTTATTACCCTAATCTTGACAGCTAACCCATTAATTGCAATTTTATTACCCTTTTTGTCGACATCAAAGGGTCCCGAAACTGAGGTTTTTATACTACTCTCAACATCTTCAGATCATACATTTTCCCCAGTTATGCCCAGTCCCTCCTTAATCTTCAGTCCTATTTTAAACGAAAGCTCACTTATTCGTGATCTCTACGAGGCGCTGTGCAACCCCTTCTGACATTGTTTACCTTATGTTAAGAATCTTCAGAATTTCCCTTTATTTGGAGTGAATCATTTGTTATTCCTCTCCACAAAAAAGGTAGCAAATCGGATGCCAGTAACTATAGGGGTATCTCTAAATTATCGGCAATCCCCAAACTTTTCGAGAATGTAATCACTTCTCACTTGCAACATCTGTGTAGATCCGTCATCTCGCATGTAAGTATGGTTTTATGAGGCGAATATCAACAACGACCAATCTTCTGGAACTTACCTCTTTTGTTATTAGGGGCTTCCAACAAAACCTTCAAACTGATGTTATTTACACGGACTACAGTAAAGCCTTCGACTCGGTTAATCATTCTCTTCTGGTTAGGAAACTTGATTCAATGGGGTTTCCTAGTGATCTTCTTAAGTGGACTTCGAGTTATCTAAGTGACAGGACCCAAAAGGATCTGTTCAGAAACGTTCTATCCAATAGCCTCAGGGTCACATCTGGCGTCCCACAGGGTAGTCACCTTGGCCCACTGCTATTTACATTGTTTATCAATGAGTTGCCGCAGTTTCTAACCAAATCCAGAGTACTCATGTATGCTGACGACGTTAAGCTTTGCCTGCAGTATAGGGACAGTTCTTGCCAATCTGACCTTCAATCGGATCTTAATAGCTGCTAAGCATGGTTTCATGCTAACGACTTACATCTCAACAGCTCTAAATGTAAACTAATGACTTTTTCACGTGTCACTCCCCTGTTTGCAACCTATATGCTTAACGACTGCTCATTGGAAAGAATTACTATCGTTGATGATCTGGGTGTCCGCCTGGATACTAAACTTTCGTTCACTGAACATATTTCTTGTATGGTTAACAAAGCCAGAGGCATGCTGGGATTCATTAAAAGGTGGGCGAAGGAATTCGATTCTCCTTATAGTAGGCGCATTGAATCTGTCCAGAAGAATCTTTTGCTTTTCGCCCTCCGTGGCCTACCCTGGGATGCTAATCTTAGATTACCGTCTTACTCTAGTAGACTCCTCCTACCTAACGTACCTTCTTTAGCTAACCGTAGGACGATGCTTGGCGTCGTCTTCCTACATAAACTTATTCACGGGGATGTGGCGAGCCCCTACTTACCCTTCCTATGTCTTTTTTGCTTTTGGAGATCAGGTCTGCTGTCCTTTTCCTATTGTATTCTGGGCAGCATAGCCTTGATCTTCTGTTTCCAGTCATCGTTTACCATTTTTTGCTGGCTAGTAATTTAAAATGGTCGAGGATTTCCCTTTGGACTGAGTTCAGGGAGATTAGGATATTTGATGTATTTGAGCTTCCCTCTGACCCTGGAATATCGTTGTGTCCCGGTACCCATACTATTTGCACCATGTTGACTTCAGCGAGTCTATTTAGCGCCTCCTTGCATTGGGCCACTAGAGTCGGTGTTGTCCTTACTGATGCGATTTGATGGCCGCTTGGCTATCCGAGTATATCCTAACTCTGGTATTCTTGAGGTCTTGGTTTTCTGTTCCCCCCTTACTGCCGCCGTTAGCCAGGAATAGTCCCTGACCTCCGGGGGGTCTCCTTGGTTTTGGGGCGTGGATGGCCGCTGTTAGTGGGGGCGGGCCCATTATAGCCGCTGTCACCGCCACTCTGGTGAGCGGGCGCCCGGCCGACCATAAAAACAGCGGGAATCCGCGTCCCGTCATCGTTAAGTGTTCTGGGGAAGAGGAGATGCTTAGTTTATGTTGCCTATCCAATTCCTACCTAACGGTGTGCGGAGCGGAGTGTTGGGCGGTCCCAGTTTTTCCCAGTTCCAGTTCTCGGAATTCCTCCGCCCAGGGCTCTGGGTTTCCTTGTCCCGATTCCGGCGGGTCCGGTTCCTCGGGTGTATGACTCACAGAGTCAACCGTGCCGCAGAGGGGCGCGTTCTGCTCCGGCGTTTCCTCGGCGCGATCCTGGAAGCGGACACACTTCTTGGAGGTGCGAAAAGGATTTTGCTGTGCGGCGGTGGCGTTAGCCACAGGCAAAACATGGCTCCAACTGTTTGGCCGACTGGTTGAGAGTACCTCTATATCTCGGGCTGTTCCCGTGCATGAATACCTATTTTCCGCCTGCGGGGCAGGGGTCGGTGGTTGTCTTTGTACAGTACGCGGCTTGGGTACTGGTCCATGTGTGGCGGTCGGCCCGTCCTGGGTAACCGTGCCAAATCCTTGATGCGTTTTCTCTGTTATTCTTCTTGATTGTCTCCTCGTCGACACTCCTCGTCGTTCCGCAGAAGGCCCGAGTGTGTCTGACTCCTGGTGGCCCGCTTGAGACACCCCTGGGAGTCCGGTTCCTGGTGGCATGCTAAGGGCTTCCCTGGGATCCGGCTCCTGGTGGCCCGCTCGTGGCTTCCCTGGGAGTCTGACTCCTTGACGAACTCCTGGTGGCATGCTAAGGGCTTCCCTGGGGGTTCGTCCTGGTCGTGAGGCATCTTCTTGGCATCCTCCTCGTCGTCTTCCTACTTGTATCCTCTCTCGCATCTCGTCTTCCTGCGATCCTTCCCGCTGTCCTGTGCGTGGTTGATCCTCCTGTGTTCCTCGTTGTATTCCGCGTTGTTCGTCGTCCCCTGTTCCCTGAGTCCGTGCCCACGGTGGCTTCGTGTGTTCGTCCGGCATCAAGTCGAGGGTTTGTCCCCCACACTGAATGGTGGCTCCAATTCCACACAGGAAATCCATCCCTAATAATATGTCGTCCAGTGCGTCCGCCATGACCAGTAGGATGGTCGGTGCGCTGCGATTCCCGCAATGGATATTTGCCGCTAGTGCCCTGGTCAACTCCCGGCATGTCCCATCGGCGAGCTTGACCTGTGTTCGTACGTCCCTCGTGTTTTTCTTGTTATCCAATTCCTTGGCCAATTCTTCGCTGATGAAGCTATGTGTAGCTCCTGTGTCCAGGGTGCCCACGAATCTTCGCCCTCCCATAGTGATGGTGGCTCGGATGCGTCCCTGGCGTTGGTGGAGAATTCTCTCCTCTAGTTGTTTGGGCTGGCTGGGTTCCTCGGGTGATTCCCGGTCACTCGAGGCCCGTTTCCGTTTCCCGAAACCTGTCGTCGGCAGCATTCGAACGTCCGCACTCCTCGTCGTCCGCATTCCCAGCAGAAAAGTATTCCTGGGTTCCGGCATTCCATTGAGAAATGCCCGGGCTGGCCGCAGTTTCTGCATGCTCCTCGCACGTTTACTGGTGCCTGCTCCGGCGTTGTTGCCCGACTCGTATTCGCGTTCCTGCTAAAATTTCCTGGCATGGGGTTCGTCGGCGGCCTGCGGGCAGTGCGGTCCGCATCCGTGGTGGTACGCGAAGTAGGTGGTGCCCGTGAGTTCGGTTCCTGGTGATTCTGAGCTCGTCCGCTCCTTCGGCGAGTCTCCTCGTGGTCGACCACCAAGTGAGTCAATTCCGCTAGCGTGCGAAAATCCTGCCTCCTTATGAATAATTGACATTCCGGCGACATGTTGTCGTAGACCCTTTTCAGCTCTCGTTCAGCTTTAAATCCGGCCCGGCGCATCTGCAGGCGCAGGTCTACCAGATACTCCTTAAAGGGCCCGTTCCTCGATATGCTCTATGAAACAGAGCGGATCCGTCGTCCCGTCAAATGAGAGTCCCCACTTGGTCATCCGATCCAATAGTGCGGCTCCCGGGTCCCCGTGGTAGATCGTTGCGCGCGGTGGCTACTCTGTTTTCGTCGGCAGGCGTCTTCCTGCGGCTGGAGAGGTACTCCTAGGCAGCAGAAGGGTAAGTGGTGCCGTCGGCGCCGCAGCTCCTGGTGAGTTTGCTTCCGGGTCCAAATACATAGGTGACAACAGCTTTGCGTCTCCCGTGGGGGTGTTCCCAAAGTTCCTCTCCAACTCCTCAAGCCGGATTTTGACCTCTTCCGGATGGTCCTGCTGACGTGCGAAGGCAATCAGCCGCGATCGCTGCTCCTCGACCGTGCCTCCTCGTTCCAAGCCGAATTCCAGGAGTATGGTCTCCAACTCCAACTTCTTTCGGTAACTGATCCAAGTTACGCCCATGATTTTATTTATGATTTTTTTTTTCTTTCAGCTTCCCGATTTGTTGTTCTATTATTTTTATTTCCTGACCTCCTTTATTTTTTTGTTATATATTTGTTTTTCCTTTTCCTTCCTTATTTCCTGTTTGTCTTAATTAAATTTCCGTTGTTATTCGCTATTTTATATCCTTCCTTTATTTTCTTAATTTTTTTTTCCTCTCGACTGTGGTTCCTTGTAAGTTCTGTTTTGCTCGGGTTAATGCCTTGTCCGCAGGCTTTAGCCCAATTCAGTTTAGTGAGAGCCCTTGACATCAGTTCGCTGATCACGTCGGGAAATGGTCTTGTGGTGAGTAGGACTACGTCGTTGAGTTCTTTCAATATGTCGTCTATGTTGATCAGCCAGAGCAGTGGAGACAGAACTTTCCCCTGAGGTGTGCCCCTCTTCACAAACCTGGTGTGATGAGTGCCACTCAGTTCGGCTGTTATCTTCCTGCTCGTTAGCATTTCGCCTATCCATGATCTGATGCCTCCCTCAACTCGTATTTTGTTGAGGGAGCTCAGGATGGAGTCCGCGGTTACTTTGTTGAAAGCCCCTTCTATATCTAAGAAGGTAGCCAGCGTGTAGTTTTAGAAAGCAGGGCTTTCTCTATGTATTGTACTACTTCGTGTAGCGGCACATCTGTGGATTCGCCTTTTCGGTAAGCGTGTTGTGCTTTCGAAAGATTATTCTGTCTCTCTTCCTGTGCGGATATCTAGTATCCTTTTTTAATGACCTGTAGTCCTTGGCTAAGATGTGTCCTCTTCTTCCTGGTTTGGGTATGAAGACCACTCTTGCTTACTTCTATGGAAACGGTACGTGTGGTGGTTTTATGCATGCTTGGAAGATTGCTTGCAACCAGTTCCATATGTACTCCTCCGTCGTTTGGAGCATCGCTGGCATGATTTCGTCCGGACCTGGACTCTTGTATTTGTCAAATGAGTCTATCGCCCAGTGGATTCTTTCCCTATTGGCGATCTCTTCGACTCTATTCGATTTATTTATTTATTTTTTTTTTTTCGCGCGAGTCCCACGCCCACCTCCCGCCCAACCGACCGAGGAGCGCAGCCGTGTGACGTACGGCACGAAACGCGTACTAGAAAGACGCGAGAGAAGGAAAAAATAGAAAAGGACGAGGAAAAATTAGGATACACTACTGGCTAGTACTACAAGCAATACAGTTTTTAATTTTTGAAGGCTTTCAATGCCTTCAATACTACTACTACTTTGTAACACTGTGAAAATTGGATCTGGATATTAAGTCCCTTGCACATAACCTAGGGCGCCCACCTTGGGAAGATACAGGTGGGGATTCCCATTCTGTAATTAGACGAATATCTTTGCGCTTTAAGCTGTCCTCCATAGTTTTCCCGTATACCGAGTTGTTTAAAAGCTTAAAAAAGTCTTTCTCAAAATTACTTTTGGCCCTAGTCCTATGTTCAGTGTTAATATTAATATAGTTCTTCAACCACGATTTTTGCTAAAATTGAAGCATACTGTGCACCTTTTCGAGTACCATTCCGTTTGCTAAACACTGCTGTAAGCTTTTATAGTGAATAATGTATTTATTTTATTTTTTTTTTTTTTTTTTTTTTTTTT
>VNJN01008423.1:0-12233 GCA_008042485.1 Drosophila mayri
TAAAGGAAGCATACTCCAACTTCGACCTTACAAAGGCAAAAAATAAACTTAGCTTAGCATAGGGGTCCGTAAACTGAGCAGCATTGCGCCTTATGAACCCATACATGGCATATGCCTTGGGGATGATATAATTGATGTGCTCAATAAAAAGAAGCCTTGCATCAAATAGAACACCCAAGTCAAGAGCTTCCATTCTCAACATCAGCATACTCGAAAGTATCGAGTAGCGAAATACAGAATTGGCCAACAGGAAGGGTGTAGTGTTCCACCAGGACAACGCCAGACCACACACTTCGTTGATGACTCGTCAGAAGCTACGGGAGCTCGGATGGGAGGTTTTATTGCATCCATCATATAGCCCGGACATAGCGCCAAGTGATTACCACCTGTTCCTGTCCATGGCGAACGCCCTTGGTGGTGTAAAGTTGAACTCAAAAGAGGCTTGTGAAAAGTGGCTGTCCGAGTTCTTCGCAAATAAGGAGGGGGGCTTCTACGAGGAGGTATTATGAAGTTGCTGTCTAGATGGAAACAGATTATCGAACAAAACGGCGCATATTATAGATGCCTTCAGGGATGTGGTGCAGGAGATCGCCAGCGATGCCCGTGGCCGATCCCCGGTGATAATCGCAGGGGACTTAAAAGCCTGGTCCACCACCTGGGGGAGCTCAAGGACGACGCAGCGGGGAACCGTCCTCTTGGATGCCCTTGCAGCGGTAGACGTCTGCCTCCTGGGAGGAAGATGCACCTACAGCAAGGCAGGCAGGGAGTCCGCCATCGACCTGACCTTCGCCAGCCCGATGCTTGCGCGGAGCAGCCTCTGAGAAGTCTCGGACTTGCTTACATACAGCGATCACTCGGCAATAATTACAGAGACGAGGCAGAGGCAGGAGGATCCGCCCACCAGATAACCTTCGTATAGGATACGCACCCTTAATGAAGACGCCATGGCGAAATCCAACAGGGGCGATGGAAGGCAGCCAGTCCCTTAGTGGTTCCAAGAGACTGCCGATGCGAGGAGAGAGTGCCTCTCTGCGAGGCGGCGATCCCAACGGAACAGAGGACGGCCCACGGAAGCGCTGTTCGAGTCCCGCTACAGGGAGAAGAAAAAGGCACTCAATGCGGCGATCAGGACGATCAGGAGCTGTGCGACGCCGACCGGGAACCTTTCAGGCTTGGCCTACAAGCTGGTCATGGGCAAACTGTACAGGCCGCAGTCCCCAAACTCCCAGGAGGAACTTGGAATAATTGTCTCTAGGACGTTATACCCCGAGCAGCCTCCACTAATGTCCCCCCATCATAGCTGCGACCGAAGAGACTCACGTGAGCGAGGATAAAATGCAGAAAGGCTGTCGAGAAGGTAAACGACAGGGTCGGCTCGACAACAATCGAGTCTAGCCCAGCCATTAAATACCTGGGAGTCATGATTGACCATAGACTCAATTTCCGGACACGTTGCGCGTTGCGCATCTCCAGCTGTTTCTGCACTGCTTCCGAGGAAGCTGCATTGGTGTTTTCGTCAGCAATCCCAATAGATCTGCTGGCAGAAGAGCGCAGATTTGGGAACTCAGGCAGCAGGATACAACGAAGCAACACGATCGCCCGGTGGCAGGAGAGATGGGACAACGAGCCCAGGGCGGTGGACCCACAAGCTCATCCCCGACCTGACACCATGGCTGCAGAGAGGCCACGGACAGCTGGAGTACCACACCACGCAGATTATCACGGGACATGGATGCTTCAAGGCGTACCTGCATAGGTTTAAACACGAGGCCGACCCACACTGTGACCACTGCGGGAGCGGGTCCATGGAGGATGCAAAACATGTCATGATCGAGTGCCCGCTTTTTTCGGCGGAACGAGCCGCCCTGGAGGCAGCCACGAAGCGCCGCCTTACTCCCGATAATCTGATCGGCTGTATGGAGAGCCCACTCAACTGGACTGCGTTTGACGATATGGCTGCATCCGAGACGCGCGAGCTGAGGCGCCGGGAGCAGACCCGCCGCACTGAAGGCGACCGATGACTGGTAGCACGACCGCCAACCGCCCCGCGAAGTATAGCTTTGCGGCAGTTCCGCGGTTCCGGATCAAAACGCTAGAGTACCAGAAATCAAAAAAGAGGCAAGTACCAAGGCGACCACTTGCAGCAAGCGTTTATGGTTCTGACAACTGAGCTAACTCTGGTGGCAACGGGAATGCAGCGGCTGCAGAGCGAAATAGCAACTAGATCAGTTTCGGGAACATATCCCACCGGATCAACTGTTATCCAACTCTACAAAATTATGCGTGCCGAAGGCACCACAACGAGCAACCACGTCATCTTCAAGATATCGCTACCGCTGGTTTCTATAACACAACAAGAAGTGTTCAGCGTCATGCCTATCCCAACATGGAAGGCCGGAAGCTGGCAGCGATTTAGGCTAAAAGCCGAAATCATAGCCGTCAATTCCCGTCAATGTGGTATCAGTTAATGGGATTCTCAGTGTTTAGAGTTGCCAAAAGACGAGAAAATATGTTTCAACCACCAAGCCACATTCAGCGTCGACAATCGGTGTGAATTTCCGTTATTTAATCACAAAACGAAACTAGCATCAGCGAAACAGATATATGTTTGCCAAACACAGGCTCATTAAACTTCAAACGGGCTTATTGTCACTGGCCCCACTGGGCGTAAGCACATTCAGTGGTCAGCGATACGAAGGCAATGTCACAATATCACAATATCACGTTTTGGCAATATCACAAAGATTGACCTTAAGAACCCACCAGGGCCACTCCAAGGAACGGCAGCCAAAGAAGTCAGCTTAGAGGAACTGGGCGTTTTGCAACAGCAGTTGGTCAAATTAAAGGAGACCATCTGGAAGGATCAGCCCTAGCGATGTCAATTCTGTTAGGCATTGTATGGGCTCTCAGGCGGACGATCAGCAAATGGACAGCATTACTTCAGACTAGTTTACGCCGAACATCCGAACCCAGGCAGAGCACGGAACAACCAGCACCAGAACCTACCCCACGGAGTTTTTCGTTCGTATTTATAAGCAAAAGTATTTAGACAATAAACATTACATAATAATTCTTAAGTCGTAGCACAATGCATTTATCGTAGATAAAGTATCAGTTACCAGGTCAAGCGAATCTGCATAGCATGCGGACATGAGAAAAATTAAATAGGGCAATAAGTCTCAGGTCACTTATAGCTCGCATTAAACACACTCACAGTAACCAACATAAGCAATTTTGTACCTATAAATACTGTTAAGTTGCATTAATAAAGTCAGAGTTCTACCTCAACAACGAGTTTTTATTCATGCATCAGAGGCTGTCGCTGTGCCTTCAGACCCTCATCCCTCCCCCCAAACCAACCAACCGTCCACCTAGTTCCAAGTGCTAGTTGCGACAACCATAGGCAATCATTTAGGCACTATCTGCAAGGCATCTAAGCCTCCGTACAAACAATAACAAACGCAAAATAATTCATAACAAGAAAAAGCATACCCTTAACCACACTGGCGGCTGAAAGCGGAGCTAACAGAAGATCGTGAAAGCTTTTTATCCGCTTGCTAAAACAAATGCACTACTTGCATGAGAGCGCGCACACTGAAGAATGAGCTGACCTTACAGCCCCGCTCAAGCTTTTTTCATCGATCAAGCATGGTTGGTTTTTTATAGCTGCTGACGGAGTTGATTTATGGTTTTGTATGCAGATGGGAGTGGACGATTCCATCGGTGACATGCAGGTCAGCCGGATACAAGGCAGGCTCATGGAGAAGCGTATTTGACCGAGGGAAAGGCTTACGGTGTAGTTCACACCGTCTCGTCGTGCCGCGCACATAATTGAGATATTTGAATTTGAATGTGGTCGCGCGCCAAGAAAAGGCCACACTAACGGCCAGGGGCACAGAAAAAAAAGCCGATCGCAGCGGGCACACTAGGCCACGCCAGGCCCTATATAATGCGCGCCGCTGGCCATTAGAAATCACTTAGCAGCCGACAGCGATTGGGAGCGGCATGCCTCTAGCAGCGCACTTCCAGTAGTCAGCAGCCAAAATAATTTTCTGGGCGAACCGAGTCTTAGGATTTGGTTTGCAATATATAGTCCGACAGACTTTCGAGTCGCGGCAATAATTCCGCCCGTCGTATTCTCTCTGAAGACTTTCGAGTCCGCAAACTGAAGACTTTCGAGTCCGCCTCTTCCTCTGAAGACTTTCGAGTCCATAACTAAAGACTGCGATCCGCAACTGAATACTTTCGAGTCCATCTCTCCCTCTTAGCCGAAGCTCTGGCAGCGGTCAGAGGCCATAAAGGGAAACGTAGGCGGTCAGGTTATGGGAGTAGAAAAACGGGTAGCGTGTGCAAAGTTAAGTTCGAAAATTAGACGAAACCAAAAGAAAGGAAATGAAGTGAAAGTTCGAAATATTATAATACGAGGAATTTCTTTTCAGCGTGGCAGTGACAGAATCACTGGCCACGGCAATTTTTATACCCTTTCAGGGTATTATAATTGCAATCAGAAGTTTGCTATCTGAATGAAACTGCAGTTAGTCTTCTATATACTCTCACTCCTACATATGTCGGAACGGGCCGGATCGGACGACTATATCGTATACCTGCCATAGAAACAATCAGGAAAATAAAAAAATCTATAACTTAGCCGTGTTTCAAACCATTTTCATCAAATTTGAGATTTAGCAATTAATTATTATTCCCGATTTTCGGGTTTAATTTTCTGACTTAATTCTGCAAGGGTATACAAACTTTGGTGAGCCGAAGTTAGCTTCCTTTCTTGTTTAAACAAGTTAATTTAATACAAAAAAAAATTAACTGGGAATTCAGCGTATGTTTCATATTTCTGTGTGCTAAAAAATTCCAGCTCCGCTTTCAGCTGCCAGTGTGTTCGCAGACTTAATGGTTAGACGGCTTTAATATATTTCGGTTTAAGTATAGTATCCAGACAGTAAAAAACAGTCTTTATGCTGTGAGAAAGAGCGAAAGGCAAATAGTTGATAACGGTTGTTTGTGAGCGGTCGGTATCCAGACATGAAAACAATATGCTAGAAAAGTTTATTCGGTATTTCCCAAGGAGGTTTCGAAAAAGAATGCAAATTTAAAAAAAAAAACAAACTGTTCTTGACCATTTCTCCCTCGTTTCGTAATTCCGATAAATTTCAAAAAAAAAAATCACAGGAATTTGGTGCAGATTTACGTACTATAAAACAAACAAAAGATAATAGTAAGAATGTATATTATTAATATAAAAATATGCAAGCAATGCTTACATTGGCAGAATATCGCCCTCTAATTGATCTCGCAAGTATGCTCTCACCCAATACTGGATCGCTTTCGATTTGGTTGAGAATCTTCTTTATCCAATGCGGCAATAATTACTGCCACAGCAATAGTAATTTTTATCTTTTTTTCCATTTATCTGCCGACATTTTAAAAATATTGTAAACAACATCAGCGGGCACTTTTAAAAGATTAAACATTTTGTCCGCTGGGAAACGTTTTACTGTCGGGATACTATCCTTTACACAGGCTGACAGCATTACAGAGCCAAGAACCAGAATACACTCTTCCGATTTTTATCGATGTACTGACATTAAAAAAAAAGAATTCTTAGACGTCAAGGTTTTGACATATTTTAACAAGAGTACAAAAAATGCAAGCGCATACATACATGTACATGTACATGTATATGGTGACATATTCACATATTCAGCTATTTTTTAAGAATAAGAAGATGCAGCGTAGGCGATCCCACGCTCAACAAATGCAGGTGATGCCGCGCTTCAATGCCAAGAAATAAAAAGTAAGAAGGCTACAGTCGAGTGAGCTCAACTGTGAGATACACGCTACCTATAGTAAATAGTTAAAACATTTTTGAACATAACGGACAAATGCAAATGCAAGTGTTATATAATATTTGTGTAAAAACGCGTTATTATTGCATTAAAGCGGCTAATAATTATAAACATTTATTAAAATTGCTTCTCGAATATCTTATAAGATTGTTATCCGATCACACTAATAAGAATATTTAGTTAGTCTAATTGTTCAGTCAAATCAGGCATGCTGCAGCAGCCGTTTATGGCCATACAAAATTATTTCTTTAAGGATAGTATCCAGACAGTAAAACGTTTTGCGGCGGAACAAATGTTTTATCTTTTCAAGAGTGACCGTTGATATTACTATCTGTTTGGCATTTTTGGCCGGCAAATGATGGGGTCATACATGCTTGTTTATAACATTTTAAAAATGTCAATAAAAAATGAACAAGAAAATAAAAACTACTATTGCTAATTATTGTCGTAATATATAAGTAAGATTCTCAACCAAATAAGAAGCGATCGAAGTATAGGGTGAGCCCATACTGCGAGATCTATTAAAGGGCGATATTCTTCCTATGTATGTTTGTATTGCTTACATATTTTTATGTCAATAATACACTCTCTCTTACCTCCTAATAGCATGTCCTATCATAATCCAAAATAAACTTCCCTTCTGCCCTCAGAATACGCATATCTCTGCAATATCTCATCCAACACCATAAAATAAAAGTAATATTTCAAAACTTATTAAACATTTGAATATATATTATCAGATCTAAAAATTAGATTAGTACAAAGAATTAAATTCAATACTATTAAATAGTATGTAAACAAAGTAAAAACAAACTGAAAACAATGCAGCCGAAGGCCCCAGCCGCCATGGCTTCTGTAGTAAAATTAAGTTTTGTAAACCTTAGTCTACTATCTTATAATAAAAATATATCAATAATTTACATTCTTATCATTATTTTTTGTTTGTTTTATAGTTAGTAAATCTGCAGCAAACTCCTGTGATGTTTTTTGAAAATTTAACGGATATCGGAACTGAAGAAGGTAGACAGAGGGGCAATCGAGGGTCGAGAACAGCTTGTTTTATTAAATTTGCCATTCTTTTTCGCAGCCCGCTCGGAAAATACTAAAAAGTGCCACACACTATTCTAGTATATTTGTTTTCGTGTCAGGTTACCGGCCTTTAAAACGGCCGCTGACGAACAACCGTTTTCAACTATTTGCCTCTCGCTCTCTCTCACTGCTTAAAGACGATTTCTTACTGTCTGGATACTATGATTTAATAACCTCGACCATTTTTATCTTATCGCAACCAAATTTTCAGGAACAGCACAGACTATAGTTCGTAATGTACATTCCCTTAAGTACCGTTTAGACATGATTCATGAAGGAATCATGTGGGACTAGAACTTCCTCACCGGTGAATAACCGGTGAATATCTCGTGAATTTTCATTTAAAAATTTTTAAAATCGGCCTGCAGCCAAGAATTCGGACTCCCGGGAGAATCACCTCGGAATCCGGCCTGATTTATGACAAGAATTTCTTGTACATTTCGAAGTAAATTCACGCCGGAATTAACAGGGAATTTATAAGTGAAATCAGCGGGGAATTTGCTGGGAATTCAGGAAAGAATCCTAAAGGAATCACAAAAGAAAACCTATAGAAAATCCCTGGAATCTTAAAAAAAGTTGTTCCTTTTTTATTTCAATTTCATATATTTATTTATGTAAAATTGTAGTAAGCATTATTTCAGCATTAACGCCAATTGCCACGGGTTTCCTCCGCTTACTGAAGATCATTCCGGGATTGTTTGTAATCTGTAAATAAAATGTTAGATTTAAATTAAAAATTCCAGTTTGTGCATATATACATACATAACACTTTTAACTGAAATTCTTTTCAGCCTAAACAGTCTAGGTTGAAGTCATATCCATGCTTTTTATATCAGTTCTGCAAAGGAATTCATTAATTAAGTATAAATAACTTTACTTACCGTATACATATGTTATAAAAACTATTTCGCAACTTAAACTACATAATAGGCGATCACGTGTGAATACAACAGAAGAAGAGAATGAAAAGACAATTAGGAGAACGAGACAGAACGGAATGACTTCGAAAACAACAAAAAATACGTTGTCCGAACTTCGCGAGCCGTCGGCGGTAGCCGAATGCAGTTCGTTTCGGACTTCTGTCCGCGAAGGCCATACAATTTGTTTTTGTTTTTCGGACATGCCGCGAGGAAAAGGCCGTGAAGGGAATTCTGGTACTGAAGGGTACCAATTCAGACCCTCGCTTTAAAATTAAGTTTTTTGATGATTTGCGGGTGCGAAAGTGGGCGTGGTAAAAATTTGAAACAAACTTGATCTGCGTACAAGCATAACAAATACGGTCGAAAAAAAAATTGGAGCTCTATCTCTTATAGTCTCTGAGATCCATTGTTACATACGGACAGACAGACATGGCTAGATCGTCTCTGCTGTTGACGCTGATCAAGAATATATACAAAGTATACTTTATAGGGCCGGAGATGCCTCCTTCTACCTGTTACATACATTTCCTGCACAAAGTTAAAATACCCTTTTAACCTATGGGTAACGGGTATAAAAATCCAAGATCCCACTCTAAACCAATGCTAGCTATCTACATCCAGAGCAACTGATGCCGCTCTTTAATCACATAAACAATTCTTAGAAAATTATTGTCCCAAGCAGGCAATCTCGCTCTCAATTTTATGTACAACAAATGTAAACATAGGGCAGCACACAATTTTTTTTGTTATACGATTTTTGTCTTAAGCCAAGATTATTTCAATAAAGACGCCGCACTCTAAACTGTGACTGTGTGTTGTCCTTAGTCAAAAGACGGAACATTAATTCGACTCTACTAAAAAAAATAAACATTTAACTACATATATATAAAAACAAAAAATTAAACAATATTGACAATTTTTACATTATGAATTATACGTACCATGAATAACTTTCAATGCGTCCAAATATTGTGATGCCGCTGGTTTGTATAGAAAGAGCATTGTTGATTGCCTCGAAACGTGAGCTCTCTAATAACTTCATTTTTTGTTCAATAATTTAATTTTATAAATATCCAGTTCATGCAGATTAAACTTTTTTGAGTTATAAATTCATTTGACCCTTGAATATTAAAAATAAAATGTTTCTTAAGCGGTCTTCTGTCTCATGGAAATATTCGGTAGGTTAATTAGTCCCGCTGTTTTATTTAACATAATGTGTATGGGAAACAGAGGTGCAATAATGTAACTCAATTTTGCTTGTCTCAGCATGATTATGAGATTTGCAATAATTTATTTAATAATTTCTATCTGTTATGATGAACTATAATTGTTCTGATGCGCTCTCGCAAATTTCCGCAGCTCCTTAATAATTAATTCAACGTCAATGAATCCGTGATTGCAATAGATCAAATGTGTTTTCTGTATAGAAAAATACATTTGTATATTATTAAATATTTTCGTATTATGGGTAACAATTAAATTAAACATAAAACTTAGCATGAAAACCATTTACATACATATGTATGTATATTTACTTTGTGTATATGTATGTATAACCATACATACATATGTATGTGAACGCGTATATGAAAATCTATCTACATACATATATACAAATAATTTTAAAGATAACATCACATATGTATTTGCACTGGGCTTAATGTAATAATTATGATTAACAATTTATTATAACGATTGGAAATGTTTTAAATTAAATATTTACGAAAGCACTTGTGCATATTAATTAAAACTTATGTACATATATTCAGCGGTTTCGCACCAATTTAATTTGAAAAATTTAAACTAATTAGCAAACATATTCTCTTGGAATATAATGTAAATACCAACAAGCTCTTTAACTACAGATACAATTTTCCGAAACTCTGTGTGCGACAGTCTAAAGTAATCGAACTAGTTCAGATGCGAATTTACTAGTATCCAGGCAGTAAAACGTTTCGCAGCGGAACAAATGTTTTATCTTTCAAAGAGTTAAGCATGGTATCCAGACAGTAAAACAAATTTTTTAACTTTTCAAGAGTGAGTGCTGATTTTACTATCTGTTTGGCATTTTTGGCCAGCAAATGGTGCTTGTTTACAATATTTTAAAAATGTCAATAAAAAATAAACAAGAAAATTAAAACTACTATTGCCATGGCAGTAATTATTGTCGTTATAGATAAGAAAGACTTTCAATTAAATAAGAAGCGATCCAAGTATTGGTTGAGCCCATACCTGCGAGATCAATTAAAGGTCGATATTCTTCCTATTTACGTATTGTTTACATATTTTTATATCAATAATACACTCTCTCTCACCTCCCAATATCATGTCCTATCATAGCCCAAAATAAACTTCTCTTCCTACACCTATCTCTGCAATATCTCATCCAACACCAGAAAATATAAGTAATATTTTAAAACTTATTAAACATTTTAATTTATATTATCAGATCTAAAAATTAGATTAATAATATTAATAAACTTAAATCCTATTAAATATTATGTAAGCAAATTAAAAACAAACTTAAAACAATAGCCGAAGGCCCAGACGTCATGGCTTCTGTAGTATATTTAAGTTTATCTTATAATAAAAATATATCAATAATTTACAATTTCATCATTAATTTTTGTTTGTTTTATAGTTAATAAATCTGCAGCAAACTCCTGTGAGGTTTTTTGAAAATTTGGCGGATTTATGGAACTGAAGAAGGTAGACAGAGGGGCAATCGAGGGTCGCGAACAGTCTGTTTTATTAAATTTGCCATTCTTTTTCGCAGCCCGCTCGGAAAATACTAAAAAGTGCCACACACTATTCTAGTACATTTGTTTTCGTGTAAGGTTAAGGCCTTTAAAACGGCCGCTGACGAACAACCGTTTTCAACTATTTGCCTCTCGCTTTCTCTCACTGCTTCAAGACGGTTTCTTACTGTCTGGATACTATGCTGAACTATCGATGAAAAATACGGAAAGTGTACAAACGCGAAAAAATACCAAAAGTGTAAACAATCGATTTTTAATACCAGACGGGAAGCAACTAAAATACCGAGTCCGGCCAGATGAAAGTATATCGACTACAAAATACCAGATCGGTAAAGAGATAACAAAATACAGAGGAAAACAGAAGGAAGCCACGTTGAAAATAATCTCGAATTAAATAATAGCGATACTAGAATGAAATGAATAATAAATACATATAAAATATAATAAATAAATTTAATAAAACCAGTAAATAAAATTTAAATAAATTAATGAATTAAATCATTAAATAAAGCAGAAAATGGAAAATAAGCGTAACTAATGGAGTAAATAAAAAACGAAATTGAGAAAGCGGGATAAAACCATAAAACAGAGCGAGGCAATAAATTAATAGAATAAAGTTGGACCACACTGGAAAAAAACAAATGAAATAATAACGCAAAATAATAATATATAATAAAATAGATAAATAGAGGAAAAAAAAACAAAAATAAAATAAGAAATAAATACAGTAAGATAAGCGAAGTAACATACGGAAAATATATGAATCAAGGAAATAAAAAAAAAAATAAATATTAGTTAAAGGAATAAATAATAGATGGTAACTAATAAATAAACACGCGTGGATCAAGTTAAACAAGATAACGAATATATTGAACAAAATCGGAAAGGACCGAGGAAAGATCGAGGAAAGACCAAGGAAAAGATACATAAGGAGGAAAACTATATGCGAGGAAATAATTAAACAAGCCAACGAAGGCAAGGAAAATATATACAAGGAAATCAAGGAAACACAGTCGAGAGAAAATTAAAATTATAAGGAAGGATATAATATAGCGAATAACAACGGGTGTTTAGGTGAGGGGCCGCTGCTGTGCTGCCTTGGCTCACCGAAACTTAAGAGCGCACCCGCGCTCGCCCCTTTTGTGCTCAGGCCCTCGGGTCGGCCGTCGCTGCTCCCGCTCTCGGGCGGTGCTGTCCGCCACTCGGGCCCGCTCCCGTGCTGTTAAGCTGTGCTTATCGGTCGGGAGCGCGGCCCTTATGTTAATTTAGTTTTAGTCTCATGTATGAAGCCAAATAAAGCTGACACGAACAGCCGTTGAATATACCCACGATGCCCCCGACTCATCATTTTCGAGCCTCCGTTTTCTTTTCGTTTGCGACGTGGGTTTTTTCCGCTGGGCCTTCAATCGCTTTCTGGACATCTTTTTGCGGCACAAGCGCCCCCCTTCACATTTTGGTCCATCAGAGCCGGATTTTTTTTGTGGATTCGCCACCAGCAGTTCCCGGCATTGGTCCGCCAAAAAGATAAGTACGACATTTCTCCGTCTTCGTCTCGCTGCCGGTCTTCAGCAGTGGTCCGAACATTAAATTTCGTTCACACTGCTGTA
>VNJN01008426.1:0-42491 GCA_008042485.1 Drosophila mayri
TGAAATTAGACACAAAAACGCGATGGGCCAGCTCTGGACTAACCACTAGAAGTTGGGGTACACGTCCACTGAAGATGCCCACTGCATCGTATTTGTTCTTAAATTGCCTTTAAAAGAATTTTAAATTAAATACAATTCTACTTGGTGTCTCTAAAATTATTCACTTATAAATGTCGTTGAGATCGTAAATCATATTCCGCTTCATGGTATACAGGTTGGGATAGTTGCCAGTGAAGATTTTGGGCTTGGGACCCGGCACTCTTCGCTTTCTCCAATAGTTAAAGTTCCAGATCATGGAGAGATATAGAAGAGCGGCCACAGTGAGGCCCAAGGCCAGGGTAATTAGAATCATCTTCTTCCACGTGGATCGATCTCTGTTCGCTGGGAATTCCGAAGAGCGTCTGTGGTAAGGTACGGCAAATGCTACCTACTTATACCTGCTGCTAAATTGTCGTAGGTTAGGGAAAAAGCTTTCCACATTAGCACCAATGATAAGGAATCAATACAATATTCAAAAAGAAATCAATTAGCTAGTGGGAACCCTTGGACCCTGTAGCTTTTAAAGCAACGTAAGTAATAATATGAAATTCTTGAGGGTTTCTCCGTACGATTATTTTTGCTTATCAAAAATGTTTGCGTTGACCTCTAGATAATCCAAAAAACGTCATTAAACAATTTCACAAACAAAAGCTTTAAGCTTTTAGTAGTGGCAGTAATGTTGTGAAAATCTATGTTCAAAGATCAAACAAATTAAAGTGGTTGAAGATATTTGATTCTTAAAATAAATAAAAAACAATAAACCGATTAAAATAACCCGTTTAATTTTTTAACGGATTTAACTTTAATTTGTAAGCTTCATAATAAACTATTCTTTGCGTACATTAATGCATTTTTCATATTAATTTTGTAATATATAAAATTATAGCTTACAATTAACTTTGATAAATCACAATAAATATTTTAATTTGTTGTTATTTAAAATAGATAATATTATTATTTCGGAGAACTAATTTTTGGATGGGAAAAATAATGTACATTAATGTATCGCAAATATTGAAATAAATAAATAAATTGTCAAAGCAAATATCTGATTTATTTAGTAAATTGATTCTCACTCTGAATCTCATTGGAGCAACAATTGTAAAATTAACTTTATTTACAATTTATCTATGTTTTTATTTAAAAAATGTTCATTTATTTTGTATAGTTATAGATGTTGAAGTTGTTGGTTTGTAGGTAGGTTTCCATGAATTTGTTCAATCAATCTTTCGTTTAGAAAATATTAACATATATACACTATTTAAATTTATATTTTAAATATTTTTTATTTGTTTTATTTCTATTTTTATTTTATTGTATCCAAATTGTAATATTTTATTATATTTGTGGTCATTGGGAGGTCATTCGGAAGTTAAAAACTCTCAGTTTAGCTGAATTCAAAGCGTGCAAAACTAAGATCAGTGAGTTAACTTTTTTAAATAAAAATTTTAATAAAATAAAGAATTAAAATTGTTGAACGACAATTTGTCAAAGGACACTTCATTTAAAATATTTTTATTTTCAGATGTTGCCTGAAATTGTTTACCTTTTTTTTAACAATATTAAAGAGTACAACGGTTTTTTTCTTTTAAAATAATTTTATCTGTATTCTTTGGTAAAATTTTCTTTTATAAATTACAAACAACTACAAGCATTTACATAAAAACACATTGCAATTAAAGAACAGGCACTAAGCTGATCGGAAGAGGAGCATCCATAGTTTTAATTTGGTTCAGCAGGACGAAGAGCTCCTGGTGTGGACAGGTGCTGCAGCGGTGAAGGACGCGTGGCAAAAAGCATAATGACCAGAATCAGAACATGTGCCACCCGCCGCCCCCTACATTTCCGTTTCGTTAACAAAGTGCCATTGTGTGGCACGAACGGCGGCAACAATAATGGCCAAGTCAAGGGACATCGGCCAAAATGGCGCACACGCTGCGCTTTACAAGCAAAAACTATTTTTTTTTTGTTGTAGCCAAGGAGTGGACAGCAAACATCCGCCCCAAGTTCCCGACACTCCCCCCTTTATCCTGCCTTCCGCAATGCGTGTGTATTTTTCGGTCAGTTTTGTAATTGAATCACGTTTTGTATTAAATAAACTTTTCAAATTATCGAAAAATTGACTTGCACTACAAACGCCGTCCTGCCTAGTTTAATTTACTTGTGTGTGCGTGCCCCGCTCATGCCAACACACAGGACCAGTGTGCGTGTGTTTTGGCCATTAACATAAAAAAGCGACCTAACTTAAAGTGCTCCCGCTCTCTTGCTCACAGTTTTTTGGTTGGGTTTTTTATGCAAAACACTTGACAGCCTCATTAGTATTGAAACGGTCAAAGTTTTTCGAGCCCTCGTCCTTTGGCCCTTTCAAATGTTGCCCTCCTGTTCGCGCATTGACGCTTTCGCACATAAGTATGCTATATTACGAGTGTGAGGGAAAGTGGTTATAAGGATGGAAAACTCAAATATCCATTATATGTCTAAAGAATTTATTTTAAATTAAACAATTTTATAACAAGTTTTAAATTGTTTGCATTTATTATTATTTATAATTTAAAAAACATACAGAATTGTTTATTGATCTCATGGTATGGTATTTATATATAGAATTATGTATAGAATTATGCATTCACTTTATTATATTTTAAATTTTACTTGTTGAAAACTAAATTAAAATATTGTAATAAGTTTGTGGTTTTTTGATTTTCACATCTCTAATTGGGCATGGAAAATGGAATTATTTCAACTTTACAGAATTTTTCCAACATTGTACAAAGATATAAACATAGGTGTGTTTGTGGGTGTGCATTTATTATCGTTTTGGTTGTTGCCGTAATCCCATTGTTTGCGCATAATTGAGATAAAATGAGTTAACAAACAAATGGATTCATTTTTGTGATCACGTGCGGGCAAGGATGACCCGTGCACTTGTTCACTTATTGGGCGCACGGACTGATGTATGTACGTGTTCTGTTGGCAACAACACCATACCGCAAAAAGCCACAACAACAAGAACAACAACAAATGATGGTAATACACAACAATACAAGGTCCGAATTCTTTTCATAACAAATTTTGCATGCAACGCTGCGTGTCCGGCAAAGCTTGGCGCCATCATTTTCACCCATGCAATGCGTCCCTGTATCCAGGACCTCAAATATATATATAAATATATATGTATATGTATGCCACTCCCACACACACTGGTACACTCGCAGGGCAACTTGTTTTCGCGCCATTTGCACGCGTCATGAATTTTTCATAAACATTTAAAGGGGATTTCATTACAGCGTTCGCACATATGCAAACAGCAGCCACTCCATATACGGCGATATATATTTAAATCGTTCGACTTGCTCTTCCTGAAAAGTTTACACAGTCGAGCTTAAATAAGTGGAATTTTTGTTAATTGTTGGGTGAGTGCGCTTAAATTAAAATTCGTACAATTTTAACTGCGTTTCAAAATGTATAATTTGAAAATCTAGAGGAAGAACATTAAATATTATAGTTTTCTTAAACTTAAATTATACATATTTATTTTTAATTATTTACTTAAATTAAAAGTTTCCCAACTCAAGAGTTTGGCTTTTCTTTAAAAAGTGCTCAAATGTGTGCTATGAAAAGTAGTTCGCTGCCTAAGTCTTTTGTTTGTAATATTTTATTTGTTGTAAAATCTTTTATTAAGAAGTTTTGTGTTTTTTACTTAACTTTAAATTATTTGCATATTTCATTTGTTAGTTCAATTTATGGATGTTTCCCTGTATATTTATAAAGCTCGATCTCCCTTCAAGTAGCATGTAAATTAAAAATTGAATTCTGTTCACAACATGCGTTTTGCCAATAAGCGAAAATCTTGCTATTGTTGTTGTTTGCCATTGATGCATCATCGTCCTTCATCCTTCGTCCTGCTACAACCTGACGTATGTATACAAAAGACAAATATGTACACATAAGCCGAACGGAGGTTATGAGTGCGGTTTTCGAGCAGCAATTGCCGCTTCCGAGGCGGAATCGCTCTGGTAGTTAAATTTGCATGGTCTCCAATGAGATTATTTTTAAGCCATTAAGTAATTAACGTTGAGCGATTTTCCAGTTTCCAACCAAGGAGTGATATAATTTTAAACTGCTGTTACTTCAGCAATGATATTTCGGTTTACTTGTTGGGCTTTCGAGGTTTAAAGCTGTGCAATTAATATTAACTCACTAGCTATTTATTTAACAATATGTTCCTTCGATTATAGTCATTGAGTGCAATCTAAATAATTGCTTTTGTTTTCTCATTTTCATTATTCGTTGTACGCAAACTGACCTATTTAGCAAAATTTTGTTTAAGTTAATTAAGAAATTATTAGCTGGCAAAAATTGGGCATGCGCCAGAGTATAAATAAAATTACATTTCAGTTTTCTGCTTAATATGCAATTTGCATAATATATGTTTTATAATATGGTGTATTTTTACGCTGTGTGAAAAAGAGTTGCCCTTGACAATTTTCACATCAGCGCTGACATGCGGTTCCCGGCGGTGCAGCAGGTCACGCCGACTGACATATCGTGACAGGACTTTGGAGGCAGCCCATCCGGAGGATGGCCTCATGGAACATGCGATATTTAAGTGCACACTGGGAAAAATATATGTATAAGGTATATGGTATAATTTAAGAATTAAAAGAAGAGCTAAATATTTCAAATTTTAAATGGATGAATGAAACTATTAGATTTATTCCTTGATTTTAAAATGGTTTGCAAATAAATCTATATTTTTGGCATATTTTATATGAAAGTCTATAATTTTGGCAATTTTATTTATTACTAAAATATGATAATGATGATTTAAGTAAGTATTACAAATATTTTTATCTAAAAAATGAATTTAAAAACTATCACTTTTCATGCTCTATTTACATAAAATTGTTTTTCTTTTTTTGTAAACATTAATAACTTAAGACCAAATTTTTTGTAAACATTAATAACTTAAGACTTTTTGAATTTTTGCACTTCGCTTGTAATGTCTGAGGCAGAGGGGTTGGCAATTAGTGAATGTCCTTTGACTATTACTTCCGCGTCAGCTACTCACTAATGCACTCGCATTAAATTTTAATGATTATCCTTGGCACTTGGCAAATCTTTTTATCAACCCAAAGCACACACAACCTGAGTCATCTTTTAATTACCATCACGTGGCTCCACAAATATTTAACTGCCTGGGCGAAAATGCAAATATTTCTTCCGGTTGCTGCGAGCTCTTCTCCTCCTCCTGTCCTACGTCTGTCACCCGAGATCCTTGGCTGAAAAGTACCCCCAATTTGCAGTTACGAGTCCGTGAAAGTGACTCTCTTGCCCCGTTTCATTAAAAATAATATCCGAAACCTTCGCCACGTGAAACTATCATCCCCCGCTGGCTGGTGAATTAAGCGAAATTAGTGGACGCAGGCAGGGGTTGGGGGGGGGGGGCACATTAAATGGGTTTAGCAAATACTACGCACATCAAACTCGACTTTTGGCCAAACTCCATGGCTGCCTCTGACATTATTCATATTTCATGGTCCCAACGATGGCTGCTGACTGCGACACAAAAAGCGAGGAGAGAACTCAAGTTGCCAAGTACAACAATTATGGTTTCACTCTATTTGCCCTGCACAAGCATGGGTTCCACAGTGGGAGGATGTGGGAGGATTGTCATTGGGGTTGGAATTGAGACTGAGGCTGAGGCTGGGGGGATTCCCCCGTTTATGGAGGTGTGTTTGTGCTAGCGATTAGCCTGACGTGTGCATAAAAGCCAGCCTGACATTATAATGCCTTTAGTTTTTATAGCCAGCGAGGAGTGCTGCGGGTTTCGGGGGCAACTGAGTTCGGTTGGGTTATGGCAAGACCTCTGCCAACACTGCACAATTCTTGCATATTTATGCACTTTTAATTGTGTGTTTGTTTGCACGCGTTTGTGTGCTAATTATTGTCTGTTAGCTGGCGCATATGGATTTTAATTAGCAAACGCTTGGCAGATGGCTTCAAAAGAGTGGCAAATTAGGTGCTGAATGTGAAGAGAGGAACATTGATTTTGGATCTTTGTTATTTATGGGATAATTTGGTGATAGGTTCTGGTGATTATTTGTGAAATTAGACTGAAAAATACTATGTGATTAGTAAAAATCTAGTGAAATCGTTTAAGCTAAAGTGAATAAACCTACTGAAAATCTTCGAAATATTTTTTTATTTAATTATAAAATGGGAAAATATTTAAAATATATACATTAAAATGTGTAAGGAAAGTTTTTTAAATTATATATTTGTTTTAAGGATTAAATATATATTTATATTAAATATAACAACTTCTACATATTTTTTTAAGCCACCTCCTAGTTACTGCTACAGTTTCTGACAGACAAATAATTAAAAAATATATAAAAAAATGTTTATTTAAAGACTTTTTAATATTATATTTATGGAAAGGTTTAAAAGTGTTTCTATATTATTTTTTTACATTTGCTATGCATTGCTCTTTGCCTGCTCGCAGTAGTTACTGCTTCAGTTTCTGACGGACAAAATTTAATTAAAACCATATGTCCACCCTGTGTCAATCTATACCTAAACAACCCAGCTTAAGTCCTTCTTTTTTATTATCCCGAACACAAATATGCAATTCACATTTTCTGCAATTCATGTTTATTTCAAAATTTAAAGCTGCAAAACTAAACCTCTGACCACAAGAGTCGTACATATATTAATATATATACATATATATTTTATAAATGCACAAAACTATTTGGGGTTGGCTCTGCTTTCCAATTGCGCACACATATCAGAAACGCATATTGAAATGTAATATACAAAATGTAACTAAAATGTTTTGAAAGACAGCCAAAAACACAAAAATACAAAGGACCCAGCACCACCACCGGCACATGGAAGGAAAGGGTGAGCCGAAAGGATGTGGAGGCAGCGTTTATTTCATCGTCTAAATGGAGTGCAACGAATGGGGCTGGGCCCGATGCCATTTGTTAAGTGCAAGTTCAATAGCATTAAGAGTGCAACACAAATAACCATAAATTCGGAAAAGCTGCAAATTTTGCATATTTTTGCAAGTCGCCCTCGCCTGAAAGGAGAATGGAGTTTAAAGGTGCACAGAGAAATACAAATACAAGGAGAAATTGTATTTAATTTTAGATTCATTTGTGTTTAAGGATACTTAAAGGAAAAATAGGGAAGAAAATTTAATAAGAAAGAAGAAAATTAGGTTTTTAGAGAAGTAGTTTTATTTATTAGTAAGTAAAATACTAATTAAATTAAAGGACTAATTAAATAATTAAACTAAGGCTGCTTTTGACAAGAGAAAATTAAATAAAAAACTCTATTCATACGCCTAAAAATTGTATTATTAATTTAATATCCATAATTTTTATTTATAGTGTATTGCAGCCTGTGATTGGTAAGCCAAAAAATATAAAAAATTGCGTTTACCCGACGCAGGGCAGCTGGAGTGGCATTTGTGTGTTGCCAATGCCGTTTTCAAATAGATTACGTATGCGCCCGGTGGGCACTGCGTTCAATGCTCTTTTTCGTGTGATTTATTGGGGCGCCTCGATGTCCACGGCATCGGCCGGCAGGACGGCCAGTCAAGGAATTTCTAGCCGACTTCCTTAAGTTATTTCAATATTTACACTCGTGTAACATATGGCCAGATGGATGGGAGGGGTTACCTTCGGTACGATAAATGGCCAGGCCAACCACAATGATTTACTGCCCCAGTCTCAGGATATACAAATATATATGTAACATATATGCATATAAATGTATATCCCATATTAGAGGAGGAGGATGTAAACGTACCTTTGTATGGCAAAATGTTGCTTTATTTCTATTTTCTACTCAAAACCGCATTTATATTTATTACTTTGGCATAAATCTTGTCGCATTTTCACATTTGTGTCGAATTTGTCGAGTTCGCATGTGTTTATGTATTCACATAAGAACAGCAGCAGTGGGAGCAGCAGCTCCTGGCAAGGAGCTCCTCCGCATGGCTATCGGCACGTTCACAGTTTTTGCCATTATTTCTCGTGTAGGTAAACAATAAACTGACCCGCTAGCTCGGGTCAACGGGCAAACGTCTGCACCTGATGTGAGTTTCCCTTCGGTTCACCAGGAGGGGAAAGTGCGAAATATATGGCGTGTTTTTCCTTCGTTATTGTACACGAAATGAAGTGTACATAATTTGGCATCGCACATTGAGTTGCATAAATTTAGTACGGTGTCCCAATAAAACCATTGTAGTTGTCAAATACAAAAATAGGGCGGTATGTGGAATTTTTATGTAGCACAGGGAACGGAAGGTCAATGGGAAAGACGTCCAGTGAATGAGAGGCACTAAATATTGCTGTCGACATTTTTTCCTAGTAATTGTTTTCTTTATGGTTGCATTTACCATATAATATTGAGTGCGATTTAAGACAAGGCTTTAGGTTATAGGTAATACATTTTCTTGGAGAAATGCCAATTGAAAGTCTCTTTAATTTATTTATTAATACATCTATTGGCTTTGTCTAGCTAACTTAAGGCACTTTAATAAAAATTCTCTTCAAGCCAAACCTGTCTATTCTCCCAAAGTGCTTTCATTGTCCTACAAAAATACCTTTAAATTAGTAAACATTTTCTAAATAAACAATTTCAATTATGTAATAAAGCAAATGAAAAACAATTTGAATTTAATTGCTTGACACGTGCATGCCGGGGCAGTGTTAAATTTCTGGTTATAATTTCGAATGTCAACCAAATCAACTGCCAGTCAAATTGTCAAAATATTTGTGCAAAAAGTGCTTGGCCAAAATGTCACACACATCCAGGAAAAATGCCAACTATTCCTATTTTCTGACCATGACATGCCTGTCAAATATGTAAATTTTGTCAACCAACTAAAAACTGGTTGGTTTTTGAGGCTCCTCTCGGTTGGCTGTTCCACAAGTGTGGAAATGTAGAAATTGTTGGACAATTAGACAGAATTGCTTATGGCGTATCTATGCAGTTTTTAGGTAGTATTAATGCATATTAAAAAAACAATTACCGATATTACGAGTAGTAACATTAACTGGACGCATGAAGAATTTCTTACGGAAAGCATACAATTTTAAAATCAATTTTGTTTGCGTCAGAGGATCTCACAACAAAAGCGTCGACAGAATATGAGGCAAAAGTTAAAATTGTGTCAGCCGGAGGACAGGCAAATTGCCTAACCTCCAAGGGTGTGGCATGGGTGGCCTCAAAGTGGCAGAGGGGAATTTTCGGTTCGCTGGCTCTGCTCAAAAATAACAAACTTATTGTTTAGATTTTGCCAATGACAGTTTTCCATGGCCTTTTGTGTGCATCGAAGTAAAAGTAAAGCATAACACACAGTCAGGCAGGCAGGCAGCAGCCAGAAAATACGACCTCCAGCTTTAGCATCATGGCAACTGGCAGCCTTGGTTCTGCCTCGAGATCCAGACTAAGAACTGGAATGGGAATGGGAACCATAACCAGATCCAGATCCCCAACCCCCACTGTTACCGCTTCCTAAAGAAATCTCAGCATAAATGTGACTAAAATGTAATGCAAACAATTGAAAACTGTCAATGTGGGTGGGTGGCTGCCTGACGAACGGGGACTCTGATGCAATTGGTACAAAAATCGGGGATATTCAGATACTTGTTCGGTGGTGAGGCCAATATTTTAACTTATCTGAAAGCCGTTAATAGCAGTTAGTAAAGTAAGCTACAATTTAATCAATATTTAATATGATTTATCAAAGATTTACAGTGAAGTGAAAAGATAAAATAACGTAAAGCTTGATATATTGAATTTTGGAATTTGGAAAAGTATACAAAATGATTAAAATAATATTTGTTAATCAAAAAATATCACAAATACTTTATATAATTTGATAATTTATAAGATTATTTGTATTTTGTATTTTATAATAAATTATTTCAAGTTTTATTTCAATATTTATTATTATTTAAATATTTATGGTATTTTCTTTTTCCCAATTAGGTTTTCTTTAATTGAATAAACCCAAATAGAGGCAATAATTGCCAGTCTATTTGATGATGGCTGGCAAGACTAGGAACACACTTAACTTGTTGGACACCCACAACCACGCCCAAACCACGGCCACGCCTACCGGCACACCCACATCACGGCCTCATTTGGGGGACTGGGGTAGTAACGACTGGGGGAGTAAGGACTAAGAACCATGTGGACTGCCGAGCAGCGTCACTCAAACACACTCCCTTGGCAGACTCTAATTTGATCAGACTCAATCCAAGAGTGCCCCGGGGTAGTGACTCCTCGGCAGTGACATGACTGCTGGCGTCCTCGTGGCATACCTTTTGGCATTTGAAAGCTGTTTGCCAGCGCGACAGCTGCTGTCGCATATTCCGTCACTTTGTTATTAACTGCGTTGCCCTTTTATTTCTTTTATTTCTTCCCCTTACAGCCACCTCAAAGGACCATGTTGTGGATGGGGCTGTTGGGGTGGAGAATTCTCGTATAATTCAACGCGAGTTGAGGGAGGACCTGTCAGGATCCCACGACAGATGACAGGATGGATTCCGCGTGTCTCCGTGGCTGCCACAAATAAACTAATCTAATGGCAATTTGCATTTGATTGCGAATTGGATTTGATTTGGCCGTTGAGCGCGGAAACTTCCAAACCGGTTCGCTTCGGTAGAGAATTAAAAAACCATTGCCAGATCAACTTCTCTGCGGTCTCCTGTCCACATGCAGTTTTTGGTCCACTTGCTGCCGCAGCAACCGAAGGACTTCAACTCGATGTAATACGCTTTCCGAACTTTTCGCCGCATTCAGTCGGTATCAGTTGGTGTTTTACACAGTACATTCAGGGTACTCAGTATTACACTTAGAACTAGATGTAAACAGAAAAACGAAGGCTTTAAAATTCAAAAAGAAATCCCCCACTTTGTAGACAAGTACATATCTATCGATATAAATAGTTTTTTAGATTTCAAAATAGTTTTTACTTTAATATTTTATAGACAATAAATTTTTATTCCTCGTGTACTCAGACTTCAGTGCTGGTTCTTGCTAGATAACTAAATCCTGCTGTTGCCCCCTCCCACATCCGTCAACCCATAATGGCACACTTTCCGCTTCCGTTTTAGCCAAAAACAAAATGACGGTCGGCTGTCTTTCGGGCCCTCGTCATCAATAGCTCAAACGGAATAATTTTAATTGCGGGAACAACCAACAATGGCAAACAAATTGCGACTGGTGAGTGGAAGTTGGAGAAAGAGCCACTGCCAGTGCCAGTCGTTGCCAACACTACCCACAGCTTCCGCCGGCACTTGGCCAGAAGCTCGTTGGCTTCTGGTCAGCACTTCTCTGCGCTCCAACAATTTTAATTGTAACTTTTGCTGCCAACTGCAACGAAAACAGGCAGTAAACAGTCTTTGCTCATTGCGGCTTTGGCCAAAAGTTGTGTCTTTAAGCAATACACTCAATATTTGCATTTGAGCTTCAGTTTTACTTCCTAATTTTAATTCTACAAGGTGTGGGGCATTACAAGCAAAGCTAATTATAAATATAGACACATAAAAAATAGCCTTTGCACGAATGAAATTTCAAATTAAATGAAAATGATTAGCAGCTAGAAATCTGTATTTTAGGAACAACATATTTTTACGATGGAAGCATTAGTTCACGTACATTTCTTTATTGATAAGACAAGTTGAGAATAAATCATTAACATACGTTTGGCTTTCAAAAATAATTTCGTGTGATTATTTTTTAGTAAGACATCAAATAGATCGGACGCTAAACTATACAGGATGTTGTGGAAGGTGGAAATAAACAAGGGAGTCTTTATCTTGGGAGTTGTATCTATGCTTAGGGCAGTTGCCACTACATTTCAACAGGATATCAGTTCCGGAACTAAAGGTTAGAACTTGTCACTATATAAACATTATACAATATATATATATATATATATATATATATATACAGCTTGCGGCTTTGTTCTGGAGCTTCTGGCTGGCGTGGGTCTATGTTATGGAGTTATTATGGTGAGTGAGAGCTGCACACTGATTAGGTAAATATTTAATGAAAATTTAATTTATATTTTCAGCAAAACCCATTTTATTTCTTGCCTTCTTTGATAATTTATGGTGCATTTTCAATGTTTTTAATAATTTCCTTTGAAACCCCCAACCGGAATTTGTATTTTTTAGAAATAGAATGGTTGCGTAAGTGTTTATCTGGTATTTAATATTTGAGAATTCGTTATAAATTTATTTTAATTTTAGCATATTTTATTGTGACCTTCTGCTCAGTTATTAAGGCATTTTGTTGGATTCGCAAAAATCCGAAACCACTCAACTCAATTTTTGAAGCTTAGTGCAAGTTACTAATGATTTTTAATGTTTTTTAACTCTAAAATAAACTATGCCATTTAAGATTAATTTTCTTTCCTGTAGAATTTTCTTTTTCTTCCCTGATCTTCCCCGCTGGCGTTGTGGCCTCTTGTTTATAGCATTTTATGAGGCTGACTATCAGCACAGACATTTAACGGATGACACATTTTTTTTTCAGCGCAAATTTGCGGCTTTGCTTTCTTGTGTCAATTATTTAGCTACTTTTTCCGTCGGCCGGCCTCTGCGGATTTTAATTGAACCTCATATACAAAGCAGGCCCTCGTATTGTGCTCCCAAGCAGCTTCGGCCACTGGAGTGGAGCTCGAACCCAGATAACGATACGATGCCGATGTCGATGCTGTTTCTACTCGTCGTCGTATCAGGCACTTTTATCGCCGGCCACATCTGCACCAAATAAAATAATTGAACGTTTTGGCGATAAGCATCGGTAGGAGCAGCAGCAGTAGCAGGAGCTCCTCTAGAGAAGCGCTCCAAACGAGGCAGCTTCTTGTTGGCCAAGCTGGCCGGGCTTCGTGTACAGCAAATGTCATGTTTACAGACCGCACTCAGCCGATTTGTGTCAAAGTTGAGTTTAGTATCTATAAAATTATATAATACACTTCCTGATTTCAGTTTTTTTTTGTTTTTTTGCCATGAAAAATCTAGTTCAGTGTCCGCAGCTTCGGCCACTGTATGCACTCGCTTTCCCCCCCTGTGTTTTCACAAGCTTTCTGCCGCATTGTTTGGCTTTGGCCCTATGCAGGGACAGAGTCTGAGACTGGGACTGGGACTGGACTTGACTTCATCCCAATCCCGGTTCCAGGTCCCCTTTCCAGGCCTTGGCCATTGTTTTGCTTCTTTTTGCTTAACTTGCTGGGCGAGTTAATATGGTTACATGGTCGCCACCAAGGTGGTGAGCCGAGGTTTATGGTACAGGGACGAGGAATTTGCTTTAACAATCGATGCCATTTAGTTACCAGATTTAGTCCCGATTAATTAACACTAATTTGTGGCATTAAGAGGCAGAGGGAGTAATAGATAATTAAGCAAATGAGAAGTGACAAGACTGGTGGAGTTTTCTATAAAATATGGAATGTATATTAGTTGGAATATGAGAAAATGTGTTTTGTGTTTTAAATATAAAATAAAATTACCATCCAGTAATCAGTGAATAAAAAATATCATCGAAGAATGTTATTATTTAATTAAGAAACCCTTTAAAGAGCTTAATTTAGTTTAAAACGTATTCAGTTAAGAACTGCTTGAGTTTTTTTAATGACAATATACAGGCTTTTAGCTGTTGGCCCTTAAATCTGGGCGGCAAACTTCACCAGATATCAACGATGTGCCGATAACTGCTACTTGGTTAATAAATAACCGCTTGAGGTGGAAAAGAAGCTGCGTCTGTCTTAGCCTGGTCTGGATTTTGATTAACTGTTGTCATGGCCGGCACGAGCTCCTTGGCAGTCTGATGGCTCTTCGCGATTGCCGCTGCTGCAAATTACTTATGCATTATAATAGCTTTGATTTTCGGCTTAAGGAGGGCTCAAAGTATATATCTTTAAATATATATGCATGTGTGTGCGTGCAAATACAAAAACTGCTGAAGAGCCAAGGCGCACGCTCGTTTATCTTGATGCGGACGCATCCTCTTCATCTGCTGAGGCTGCTCCTGCTGGTCAGACTGGAGGAGCGATTTTTCAACAGCGGCGCGTTATGCTGTCTTCATTGTGGCATTATCTTGACTCCTTCTCTGCCTTTGTTTCCTTTCCTCCAGTTTTTTTTGTTGTTGATTTTTTTGTTCTCTGTTTCGGGTGCATCCGTCAGCGGAGTTGGCGACTGATAAGGAAACGCTGCGAAGCTGCTACCATTTTTGCATTGTACGCTAAAATATTTCTCGTGTAAGGGACTCTGATTTGGCCAGTCGATGGGATTCCGCTTCTTGCTGCTACTCCTCCTCCTCCTTCTTTCGCATTAAGGCAGCAGCAGAAGCAGCAGCACCAAAGGGTAGATCTGCCGTGGCGATAACATTACGTATACGCCGCGCTGTCTTCCTTTATTTGTATTCACCTCTCTCCTCGGTCTGTGTCTGTGAATTATTTTTGACAACTCTCTGGTCATCGATTAAGCAGCTTAAGGCTTATCAGCCAAGCGGCTGTCGGTTACTTTAAAAAAATTAAAAAAAAAAAAATAAACTGAAAAAAAGGAGAGCAATCGAAGGGTCTTGGGTGAGTGACCCCAAATCCATAAGCTTAAGCCTTTGCCAAATACGGACGGCTGAGTAAATAAGGCTTGGAATGTTGGTAAAATCAACAAGATAATATTCTCAGAAGATTGGTAAATATATACCAAATATATAAGTGAGAATAATATTTATTTATTGGCAGTCTTTTTCAGTAATTCAGAAGTTATTGGGAAAAAAATTTATGTTTAATAATTTAATTGGGTTGTTTACATTTATATTTACATTTAGGTTTGATAATTTAATTGGTTTGCTTCCAATTAAAAATTTATTTAATTTAATAAAATAATGACACTTTTCTCCCTAATGTATTATCTGTATTTTAATATTCTTTTTGATTTCAAATTTAATTAGTGGTTCTACAATTTGAATTTAATTTATAAATATATCCTTTTTGTCCATAAGTTTAGTTTGTGGAACATATATGTTGAAAATTAAAATTGTAATATGTATCATTAGTTTTTGGAATATAAATCTTATTACATATTTTTCAATTAAAAAAGTATGTATAAATGTCATATTATTTTATCATTATAACCATTAGTATTTGATCATTATAGTTCTTTATTTTTTTTTTTTTAAATAATTTTGACTAACGACTCTCATTAAAACCAAGTCACAAATTACAAGACCCATAACCTTTTGCCAGAAGTAAGCCCCATTCCTTAGCTTGGCAGCTGCATGGGCCCAACTTCAAAGATCGCAATCAGAATCAATTAATACAAGCGACTTTGTAAGGCTTTTTGCTGCACTGCCACCAACCACAAATGCCAAGTTCAAATGGATTGGCATGGAGCTCCCAGCTAAACGATTTATTAATGCAAAACTGTCTATCGCTGTTGATGCGGTTGTGGCTTGATTCGCTTTTTTGTTTGTTTAATTGAAATGAATTCATTAAGCCTTTGATTTGCCTTGCAAATGGCTGACTGGCTGGCTGGCTTGCTGGCATGGATATATCATGGATCATGGAGCTCTGGGGTTCCAACTTCACAGACTGCTCCTTTCGACCAGCTTTACCTTTGGCTAATGTCTCATGGCTGATGGGTGATGGGAGCACATCAAAGCGCGGCCAGCTTTGCAATAATTTAAGTTGAATTAAATATATACGAAAATTAACTGCAGCAACAGTTGCTCCAGTTCCAGTTTCAGTTGCAGTAACCATTTCCATTTCCATTTCTTGGCAGTCGCAACTGTTGCACGTTTTGCATGTCAGGAAAATTGCTTCATTTGTGTCTGCGGGAATGTCAACAAGGAACATGATAAAGCGAGCGGACATAATAAGAGTGAATAACTTGGAGGGCTTCACCCTTTCAGTCTTAGCCTGGTCAAAGGGTTAGCCAGTAAAACAAGGTGAGTAAAGAAAAATAACTGGCAGAGGTTTTGCACATTTTAATTATTTCTTCAGGCAATCGGAAAAGTTGCCTGTTTGTCTTGTAGAAGGAATGGAAATTAGGGTACCCTGCGGTATTAAATAATTAATTTTATAGAAATTATTATAATTTGAATTATTAAATTACAAAATTTCTATAATTAAGTAAATTTTGGTATTTAAAAACCTTTCCAGGGTGGCTTCTCTCCATTGCAAAGGAACTTTCAGAAAATATGCACAAGTTTGATGAGAACTATTCCCGGCACTCAAAAGTTTTCAATTTTCCTGCAGCAACAACAATGAAGTTACCAACTCGTTATGACTACGTGACCGCCCCAAAAACTTTTGGCCAAGAATTCTGTTCGTGCGTCAAATTAAAACTACTTCCCCACTCATCTGGCCCTCATTGGTTGATGGGCTAATGGCACGTGCTTATCGGGCATATCGGCCGGCATTATGTCACCCATTGAGCATCCATCGATGCAACGATGAGATAAGTGTGCTATAAAAATTGAATTTGCACTTGAGATCCATCCAGAGCCGTGAGCATTGTATTCATGAGCTAAATCTGTTGAAGCCAAAGCCCCGAGGCTGGGCTAAATGCTTGGCCAACAAAACTCTCGAGTTATATGAAGATGCAGGGCAATTATGCAATTGTTTGTGAGGCAAATAAAATCTAGCCAACTATTCGGGTAGAAATTTTCGGATTACACTGAAAAATAAATTATTAAAATATGAACATTGTGTAGGAAAAGAAGAAAGTAATATTTAAAATGAGATTTTAAAGGGATCGCTGATGGGTTGTGAAGAATATATTATTTTCTATGTTTTATATTTTTAATTTGATTATTGATTTTTATACATATAAAAATGAACCCTTTATAATATTGTAGAAATTTCTATTATTTATTTATGGAATTTATATTTTCTAGTCATAAACATCATACAAAAATGTGCACAAATTTTAAATGCTAAAAATTTAAACCTTAAATAAACAAGAAACATTAATAATTTGATACTCATTGTTTTGATATTTTTCAGAGCTTATTTTCATTTAAGTCCTTAATATTTTCCCCAGTGTTCCTGAGATAAAAAGACAGTGTATTCTGGCAGACTAAAAACTCCAAATCGATATGCAAATAAATGGATGAGGCGTACACACAAATCGCAAAAACGAGCTGAGCTGCCACGCCTCCCCTTTGGCTCCTTGGGCCCGGCCTCCTCTGCTTTAGCCACAAAAAAGCACACAAAAAAGAAAAGCAAACAACAAATAAGTAAAGAAGAAGCCGTTTTGACCAAATTCGTCGACACTGGGACCTGCATTCGGCCAGATTCCGAGATCCCCAGATCCGACTCTGAGCTCGCTCTGGTGGTCCTCCGTGGGTATTTTGTTTGGGGCTGGCCCCGCCGCTGCAATTGCTATTGCTACCAATTGTGCATGCAATTTATTTTTAAAGAAATAATTGCTTTGCCGCATGTTGCCTGCTCCGTTGCTGAGCTGACTGCGATTATGCAAATATTAGTAGACCGTCGCCCCGTTTTTGCTCTTTTCCGTCGTTCACTCGGCATTCCTATATAATAATAAAGAACGAATGAACGGCAAGTGAAAGACGACTGGCCGGTGTTTGCATATAATCTAATTTGAATTTGAATATGCCACACACAGTGGCAGTGGCAAGTCTGGGCCCTGGCCTTCTTATTCTCACTCCACTGCCTCCGAACGACACTTTTCGCATAAATCAATTATTGGGCAAACAATTCACATTTCCACACATTGGCTTTCATGGGCGAGACTATTTATGACACTGCCGGAAAGTATGCCACAACCAATAAAGCTTAATTCTAAATTCATAATTCATAAGCCATAAGGGGGAGTTTGCCTCCAAATTATAGTAAGAGTCTAAATATTGACAGCTCGAATTAAAGGAAATGTGTAAACGAAATGTTTAAGCTTCATTTTTGGTTTCCCAGCAACCAGCTTAATTTTCTTTGAGTTGATTTTGATTTTGCTGCACATTTGGTGCTATTTATTATTAATGTTTAATCAGGGAGAGGCACTATCTAATTGACACCATAAAGATTGTTTGATTTTTCAGTTGGATTTTAAGCTGAAATTTCCTTACACAGAGCTGGACATTTCCCTGACTTTATTTCCACCATATTCCCGTTGAGTTCACTCTTGAGCTTTCCCTGTAAATAACTGATTGATAGCAATCGCAGAATCTGGAATATAAACCCATTTCATTTGAGTCCAGTTCCACGAATCGCAGTCCAAGTCCCATCCCGAGAACACTCCCTCCACAAATGGCGAGAGCAAACATTTGTGGCCAACCCGCAACTTTCAGCAAGAACTTAAAAACACGCCAATTCGTTTATTTTATTCGAATTTGATGCTTTTTTTTTGGCATGGCATGGGATGGGCTTCGGAGTTGGTTAATGAAAGTGCCAGTAAATGAAATTGGCATCACGTTATCCGAAGGTTCCTGTTGCTGTGAAGAGGTGCCTTTGCCCTGTGCCAGGGCCTGTATGTGGGTCCCCCAAAAGTTTATCTTATAAAGCAACAACAAGCACTTAAGTGTTATATGCCACCGTATTACAAATGCCGGCCCTCAAAATCGGAATGGGAATGGGGAATCGGTATGGCTGGACTCTGTATGTTTCGCTCCCAAAAGGCAACGCAGCATAATTAAAGAAAGTTGATAAGATGGACGGGGCCAAGGACCAGAGAAATTGCTACAGAGGGAGAAAATATCCATAATATTTAATAACAATTTGGGATTTGTGTATTTGAAATATATATACTATAAAGCATAACCCTTTTTGGCAGGGACTTCTAGAGTTACTAGTAATAATATTGAACTTATAAAATTGTTGATTTCATGATTTCTAGTTGATTTTTTAATTAAATCATTAAGACAAACTATGGTTTTTATAAGATTAAAATTAAATTTTGTAAATTAAAAAAAATTCCTTTACTTTTTCTCTCTCTGCACCCGCATGTGAGAAGAGTTCAAGTCCGAGCTCAAAACCAAGGTGGAATGAAATCCAAAAATTGAATGCTGGCCAGGTGACAGGCAGCGTTATTCCCCCACAGGTGCAAATCGGGGCCCCATATTAGCAATTGCCAGGGGCCCAAACATTTTGACATGGGTTGTGGCCCCGCCGTTGTAGGTGAAAATGGATCCTCCGCATGGCCCTTTCCGCGAATTGGGTGTTGCACCCATGTCAGGCCCCTACTCGACAACTGGCGTTACCTTTTCCGTGTGGAGAAAGAAAGTCTTGCAGTCAGAAATCATAACGTATCATATCGCCTCATATCGCTGTATAATTTTTAATGAGTGCCGGCACCACCACCAAATTGTATTTCCGTTCCGTTCATTATTGTTTTTTTTTTATTTTTATTTTTTGGCAATTCCCTTATCTGTTGCACGTTTATGCATTCGTTTCATTCCCCATTCTGGGCTGGACTTATCAAGGAAGCGTCATTGTCTGTCCGTCTCTGTCAGGGTGTGTTTACGATGTGTTTGCCAGAAAATAAAGGAAATATATATACACAAAGTAAAGAGAAATATAAAGGGGAAGATTTTTATGAAAAAGGAAGGAGTTTGAGGTAGAAGGGGGCATACCTTTGAGGCTTGGTAAGGCCTGTGTAACTTAAGGTATTCTGTGTAATAATTAATTCAAGAAATAAATTAAAACCCATACTGAAATATCTCAAACTAAAATCGTAGTTAAATAATAAGTGTATTCGGACTTTCCCAGTGGCCTTTCTTTGTCTAAAATCTCACCTAAAGAGACCTAGAAAGGTAAGCCCCACCAATTAGCAGCTGCAACCATCATTGCCATGCATATATTTTGTCCTGTTTGACCAGTTGCTAGTCGGTTGTGGCAAAGCCACTTCCGTCACATAATAAATTCATAACAAATCACACGGACGCAAACACATATACGAGCTTACTTGGGGCAGAACATGCGACATTATAATGCCACATTATGTTGCTGGTGCGTGAAAGAACCGTACATCAGGACACCGTGGCGGCCATAAATCAAAAATCCATACTGACACATGCAATATGTGGTCTAAGCCCCTTTCCCAGCTCCATCTCCCGCTCCGAAATCCCCCATCTCCCCAAGGCTGTGCTGCGTGTATCTGGCTATTCGCAAAATTATTACACTTGACATGATGGAATATGCCGCTGAGTACCAGTTCCAGAGATGCTCCAAGTCCAGTCCCATCTGCTGGCGAATCCATGTAGTTGCAACTAGACACATACACAGTTTTTTTTTGGTGTCCCAGAAAAACATGCGATTTATAAAGATAGGTTTACACTGCTCTAGGTTTTAATGAAAAATAGTTGGCAGAAAAGCTCCTAGTAAAATAATGTATTAAACATTATATAGTAATATTGTAACTTCCTGCCAAAGCATGTAGTTTATTTCAAAAAACATTACAGGCCACAACACACCAGTTCCCCTCATCCCACACACTCCATTTTCCATCCCAGTTTCCATATGCCCTGCCACACTTGATCAGTTCCTTTGAAACGGAGTACCATAGCTGGGACCTGGCCATAACCATGAAGTTGACCTTAGCCAAATCCAGGGGCATGGCCCTCATCAGCCAGGGCTACCAGATCCTGGCCGAGTACCATCTGGTGCAGGAGCAGCTGAAGAACATCTATGCCATCCCCAGCTTCTCCAGTGGTCTTCGCTGGTTCGGCGTTGTCTTCATCCATAGTGGATTCTATGCGGGCAGCGTTTTCCGCTTCTCCATTCTGCTGCCCGAAAACTTTCCGGACGACACCTCCCTGCCTACTGTGGTCTTCACCATGCCCATTCTTCATCCGCACATTTGCCCGCAGTCCAAGGTCCTCGATCTCACACCCGGCTTCAAGAAGTGGGTTAAGGATCAGCATCACATCTGGCATGTGCTCCGCTACATACAGGCCATCTTTGCCGATCCCGAGGACATCTTAATCGAGGGTCCTCAGTTGGATGTGGTCCTCAACATGGAGGCTCTGAGTATGCTAACCGATAACCGCATTGAGTACTTGAGAGTGGCGCAGGAACAGGCCATATCCTCGCGCCAGCACATGTACGATAAACCAGAGACGGATGATCCGCACTACATCGTCATAGAACCGTATCGAACGGATCGGCACCACAAGTTCATGGAGGAGCTGAAGAGTGCCAGTTGGTGGGAGGCCACCTGCATACGTGGCTCCATGCCGGCGGAATATCTGGGCCAAATTGACTCCCCCAGGCAACTGGAAGACGAAGAGGTTAATCAGCAGGAGAAGCTCTTCAACGTGTAGAGGCAGGAGCTCAAGTGTGACGAGGAACGGGGAAGCTGAACAGGATATATACACTATAATCATAAAGTTTTAATAAATTTGGATGTACTACTAATAAACTTATACTACTCATAAACGCATAAACTTGTAACCAAATAAATAAATTAATAATTAAGATAACAATTTGCAAATACTCTACATTTTCTAGACAATGTTTCCTCGGCTCTAACAGCTAAGGAATTATATATGAAACTCTAAATTATTCGCGTTAAGAATTATTAATGCTCAGTCTATTTATTATTTAATTTAAATTTTCAACTACATTTCACATCGATTTCCCTGCCGTTCTCTTTTCAAGCTTTGCCGTTTACTAAACAATACAAATACCAAACAATAAACACATGTTAACGTTTTTTTGTTAGGCTTAAAGCATTGTTCACATTCAATTAGTTTCATTTAATTATTTGAATTTAAAATCGCTTTCGGGAACAATAAAAAATTATTTAATTAGTAATTGGCCACTTAATTACTGTATATAGTTTCTAAAATGTTGTTGACCACAAAAAGAGAAACATTACTTTTTTCCATACTTAAATTTCTTTCGGTGATGTACGATATTTTAAGAGTGTAAATATATGTTTGCATCCTCATCTCGGTTTCGCCACATTAGTGTTGTTAATAATGACATCTTTCAGGTGCAATAATCAAAATAATAATAATTATGGAACGTGGTCCGTTGGCAAAGTGAAATGCATTCCCGTTGAGTACACTCCTGCCGGTGCCTTCCTTTATGGCGAACGCATTATAAGGCAGCCGCTTGCATGCGATGCAGGCCATTACGTACAGTAAGGATCATAAATATAGCAGGAAATATAATATAAAAAGTAATATTCATTTATTTATAATATAAAAGGCAACTTATAAACATTTTCTGTTAACAAAGATCAGTGAAAAATATTTCTGTGGTTCCATTTTAGTTTTAAAAATATTTCAGCTAGATGGATATGAATCCATCTGATTTACTAATAAAATTAATTAAGAATATTATGTTTATGTTTTCATGTAGTCCATGTCTTTATATTAATTTCCTTGGTTGTAAATAAACGCATCGAAAGCCTGCCTGGGCTGCAAGGGAGCAGGAGAAGTCGTCGTCAGTTGGCGCAAATATACAAAAGTGACAATCTGATTTATCACTGCACTTTGCACAGAGACCGGAGTCCAATGCCGCCATGCGAGCAGGTTTCTCCCTCCTTCGAATCCTCTGGCCTTTCTCCTGCCTCCCATCCCCCCCTGTTGGCCCGAAATTGCTCATGAAATTATGGCCGATAGTTGGCTGCCATATTTTAGGCCATTTTCGCTAGCGGGCCTGCTGCTAAGTGGGCGAACTCTATCGCAGTCACACACCGCATTTGAGCTAATTGCCTGGGAAACAGATCTTTGCCATATATATCCGGATCTCACATCGACGTCTAGCGATGCTTTTGGCCACCAGCGATGGTTTCCAGCCAGCCGGAAAATGCGTGGGCGATGGGAGCCTAAATTTTGATTAAATTTGCATATTGGAAAATTGTTTTTGGTAATTTTAAGGAAATAGTTAGGCTTGCTTTAATTTGTTTTTAAAAGAGTGATTTTATTTATAGCTTCATTAACCTTTGGTTTTTTTGCCCAGTATAGTTAATTGACAACTAGCAACAATCTTAAATATTGTACATCGAAAGACCCCTTTAATTTCATATTCTTATAAATACAAATTAAGTCACGTTCGGCTGAGGACTTGATACGCACATGGCGTACTTTTATTGAGTGGGCGTTGTGCCAAAAAATAAAAAGAAAAATTAAGACATATTCGTAAGCTCAACACAGCAAAGACAACAACGTTAACGTTTACAATTAAGTTGTAATAAATTTAAGCAGCAGCGCGTGGGCTGGAGCAGCCGGGGCCAATGTTAATGGTTTCAGCTTCAATTAAAGGGCCATAAAGAACTGTGGCCGGACGGGTGACAAAATATAAGCCTCCATTGTATTGAACTCCGTTTTGTCGGGCTTTGTTTTCGGGGAGAGACCAGTCCCCCAGTGAAACTGGGAACGGGCTTGAACGGATCCCCCCCGCGGCTGTAGTTATCAGCGGTCATCAAAACAATTGCCACCATCGTGGCGGATGGCGGATGCGACAATGATCGAGAATGGAATGGAGATGGAGATGGAGATGGAGAGATGGGGCAATGTGGAATTGGAATCCAAGGGGTGTTCAGGGTGGGAAATCGACGGTGGCGATGACGGTGGTGGTGGTGGCTTCGTTAGCTTCGCATTCGTTTGTCTGACAAGTTGGCGGCGGGCTAACTAAACTAAAACGCCAAAGTCGTCGAAGCCAAAGCGTATTCAATTCAAGTTCAATTGCGCCAACAGGTAAACATGGACTGGGAAGACGGCCAGACGTCATCAGACAGTGGGGTTAGAGAAGGTTAAATTAGTTTAAGTTACCAACAAAACTTTAAAATATATAAAGTTGTCTATAATAGAAAATTCTGAGAAATAGTTTATACAATAATTATAATACGGAAGTATTACTTACCCATGAAATTAAGATTTTAAATTTCTATATACATCTTAAATGATCCTGGAATTTGTGGTTATTTTTATATATATTTTTATGTTTATTGCTTTGAAAAATATGGAAAGTATTTTTGTATAATCTTAGCTTATATATTTTTCTATAGTTAATATCTGCTCTGCACAATTTTCCTTATTTATATTCGCTTTAAATATATTTCCACACACTGTGCATCGTCTGTGTCTTGGACCTGTGGGCAGACTGGATTGAACTCCGGATCTGGGATCCGCGGCAGCAGCTTTTCGATTTCCTTGGAAAACCGCTAGAGACCGCCGACCCGATCTGCTCTGCTTAGCATTCCCAGCTTCCCTGCACCCAGCTCCTAGCTTCCTGCTCTCAAGTCCCTGGCCCCATCGTCCACCTCCTGTCTGAGGCTGAGAGGCAAAGACACAGATTGGTATTTATATGCAAGTTCATGGCTCGGCCGAAGCGCGCACACACATCATCATCGATTATAATCGAAATGGGATTGTAAATCAAATCGCATTGAATGGTAGTGACTTTAAAATGGGCTTCATTATCGCCAGTGCCGATGCCAATGCCGGTGTGCTGGTGTGCTTTGGTTCGGATGCAGCCACATCCTGGCTGTGGAATCGAACTCGGACTCAGATTCGGATTCGGGTTCGGGTTGTTGGGAGCTTGGAGCCGGGGGTTTGTCGCTGTTCCTATTGTCGGCGTTTCGCGCTCGGTGGCTGAAGTGACATTCAATGCCATAATTTATGAGTTTATCTTTTTCGCGCCGCCAAATCGTACGCTAAATGCTGTCTGCTCCGGCGCGGTGCCCGGTCTCGGGTCTCGGGTCTCGGGTCTTTGGTCTCAGTTTCGATACGAGAAGCATATTGCCGGCTTGCTGGGCTTCCCGGGATGGGGGGCATATGCAAACCAACGGCAAACAAACGAAACGTGCGCATATTTTATGGCACTGCCGGATTGTGGAGCTCCAGCTAAAGTTCCAACTCGTAGCCGCCGCTGTCGTTGTCGTTGTCGATCGTTTAATGTCGAGCAATTAAAATTGGAGTTTTTCGAGTGGCGGCATATATAGTAGACCCTTGGTATTTTTCGGTACGAGTATGTGCAGCAGCTTATGAATTATGGCCCTCGTTGTCGGCGCTGTTTTGGCCCTGCATAGCTTTTTGTGCTGTCAATTTGGCCAATGCCATTAGATATGAGCCTGCAGACGGTGGAATACTTGTATATATGACCCAGCTTTTGGAAGTGGTGGCATTGAAAATGTGGAGAAGTGTAAAAGATATACAATTCTTCTTCTTTTTAAAAGGAATTTTCCCAAATTCAAATTAGTTTCTATAGCTGATTCCCCAATTAGTTGTTTAACTTAATGTTGACTTTCACAAAGAATGACCTTTAATTCTTTTACATTTTTGCAATACCTTAATTCACATACCTTTCGTCCTAAAACATTCCTAAAGCTGTTAGAAGTGAACTCCAACTGCAGCAGCACAACAACTGCAGCAGCAACATGAAGAGCAACATGAGGAGCAACTGGCAGCCATGGCAACAGCAACGGCAACTGGCCAACACATAATGCCCACTTCTTTTCAATTTCAACGCAACCCGGCAAAAGCCAGGTATGTAATCATGGCTTCTAATTCTAAACCGTTTTTCATGGCCGAAATGCGAACTGGTTGGCCAAGTTTAACTAATACATCATTATGCTGGCATTTTCCTGTTACTGCTGGGATGCCTGTTGCTGTTGCTGGTGTTGCATGTTGCTGGTGTTGCCTCTTGCATCGTAATAATCAATTACGCGTCAGGCACGATCTTGGCTTAAAGAGCGCGCGATCTTCGCATGCCAAGCCGCTCAATCATTATCATCATCATCATCGTCATCATCATCATCATTATTAGCAGTGAACTGATGACGATCGTGAAGCCATAAGCTTCCAACAACTTGAGCTATTTTCCCCGCTTTTCGGCTTGCAACTCATGCGCCAATAATAAATTACAAAACAAAACTCTAAGAACAGGTTCAATTACATTTAACAAGAGCGACGGCCAAACAGCTGATTTGTGGTTTACGAGGGATCGCCAGGGAGTTGAGTGCACTCAGAGAAAGTCCTAAAAAATAGGGGGTTTTAGCATACTCCTAATATGTATTAAAGGTAGGAAGGAAGATCAGGATAAGATAAGATCAGGGTATACTACCTAATAGAGACGGCCATGGCCATCTTCCCAAGAACTTTAACTTTTAGATCGAATATATAAAGGCTATGGCTTTGTAACGTATTTCATATAATTTTAATTTAAATAACGTAGATAAATACCTCTAAACATTATATTAAAATTTACAATAAAAACTTGACTTGTTATAAATCAATTCTTTAATTATAATCGATTTATTAAAATGAAATAAGTATATAGAAATTCCATCATTACCACCTCAATCTTTCTTTCAGTGTCTGCGATTGCATCGGCCAATGGCAAATTAAATAGATTTACGCTGGTAAAGTGTTGCTGATTGGGATAATCAACGCGCTTGCAGAGATGCTGATGCTGCTGCTGATGTTGCTGTTGTTGTTGCTGCTTGATGCTGCTGCTGTCAAGGCATTATTACCGACTCTTGTTATTGCGCCTTGTGTTTATGTTGCTTTTGCTGTTGCGGCAAACTAGCTCAGAACAACTTTGCCTGGGACCCGATTGTTGGCAATGTTGTTAATCCCAATTTTGTATTAAAATTTGCATGGTCGTTGACGTCCAGCCGCAGCAGCAGCAGCAGCATCAGCATCCAGACACACACATTGACACACTTTCCGCCGCCGCCAAAGTTGCCGTTGCTGTTGTTGCATTTCCGGTGGTGTTGAAGTACGCGTCCGGTTTTAATAAAATTGCTGACTCCGCTCAAGTGTTGCCTGCCGGCTGATGGCAGTGGCAACAGCAATAGCAACAGCTACATGTTGCTACGTTACCATGTTGATATCACCCGCAGCGTAAATCTTCTGGATTAATCCAATTTAACACTTTATGCTGCACTGCACTCTGGCCATGTTGCTGCTGTGCTGCTGCAACAGCGGCAAGCGGCCAACTTGCGGTAAGTAACATCAGCGGCAACAGCAGCGTTTGTGTTCAAGCGATAGGGTTTGCCGGCTTTTACACAGAAAGAAAGTAATTCAAAGGGATTTGAGGGGTATACGATAATAAATACAATCTATGAAATAGTTTTTGGATTAAAGGTTTTTTTTAAAATAATTAACAGGTGTGGAAACTAGTCTATGCTTTGGGATCAAGGCAAAGGAAAGATTATAAGCGATCACAAAATAATGTCATTATAAAGCCTAATATTTTATGTTAAATATTCTCTCTTAAATATTTGACTTAAAATTTGAAATCCCTGCAAAGATATACAAAATATTATATTTTTAAATAAGAAATAATTGTATTTCGCTGTGTAAAAGCTTTAGAATTATATTCATATATTATTTCTATTCCATTGACTTCCTAATCCTCAGATCAAATAATATTGTTTAAAAAAAAAACCCATCCAGGCTTTCGATTTTTAGTTGAGGATTAATTTTTAGCTGCTTTTTTCTTGCAGTGCCCTGTGCTGACCTTTCCCACTGGCAGTCACTTTGTGACTCTGTTAGTTGGCTACCTTTGGCCACACACATGGCTGCTGCTGCTGCAGCTTCTGGTCCCGGTAACCCCCTCGCTGGCCGCTTTTATTTTAAACCATTCCAGCCAAGTTTCGCCCATATCTTTTATTTGTGCCTTTTTTTGTGTGTTCGCTTTGCTTTTTGGGGGAGAGCACAAAATTTAATACGCTTGTGGTCACATGTGCTGCTCGCGAACTCGCGCTTTTTTCTACATATTTTTTTAAAATAGCAAAGACAGCAGCAAAGCACCCCCTCTTTGGCGACCGTGTTGCGCTTTCCTCTTTTTAATTTCGTTTTTTTTTATTCCGGGGAGCAAAGCGCGAATTTAATTAAAATATGCAAATCGCTTTGTGGCATTTTGATCAAGTGTTGAGCTCGCTGCTGCTCGGCAGTTGCAAGTCCGCTTAAGCTGCGAGAAGAACTTCCTTCACTGACAATTTTTCCCTTTTTTTTATTCGGCAACTCTGAAGTTTGTCGATAAAACCTGGCGATAACAGCGGACCAAGTCGGGCTCTTCCCAGACCCAGTCCCAGTCCCAATCCCAGTTCCAGCTCCAGTTCCCTGCTCTACTTACGAGTATTTCAGCAGACACTCCTCCGTTTCTGTAGAGGAAGGAAATCGCGCACTCCCCTGCTCATCCAAGGGGAGTGTGATTTTTATTTCGCTGCCAGTGGAAATTAAATTTATTGCACATTTTATTTTCTTTGATGTTCGTTTGTTAACAAAATTGTTTCGAAGGGGATTAAGGTAACGGACGCGGATTAGCCGTGGCATTAACCAAACACAGACAACATCGTGATATGGCGTAACTCTTGCACTTCATCACTTCTCCTCTCTTCGCTGCCGGGGTACTTCCCCCCCCAGTTTTCCCCAACGCTTTTCATTTGCATTTTTATGGCAAACGTCGGCAAGAGCTGTGGGCGAGTAGAGATAAAGGGGAGGTGGGTAGACGAACAACAAAGTCGCACAAATGCGATTAAGTCATTTGGCGGGCTTGCTCCGGAGGTTACCTTTACCTGTGCTTTCCCCCCAATAGGTCCAACTTTTTGTGTCTCTTTGTTTCTGACGCTCATTGTGCGCTTTGTGCACTTTTAATTTGGTCTAATTAAACTGAGAATGTGTAGAAACAAATGAACAATTCAGTTAAATTCGCAAAGTTCTTGAGCATTTAGATTAAGCGACAACTGCCAGGGAGGGTGGATAATTTTGGAAAGAAGTTGTACGATTTTTTGGTAATTTCTTTAGGGAGTATTAAATAAGTATTAAGTTATGTAATAATTACATTTATTTAATAAAGATTTATCATTTTGAAATAAAATTAAAACTTTTCTAAATATAATTTATAAATTAATATAATATTTTTTTGAAAATAAATATTTTTGGGAGTAAAACCAGAGCCTAGTTTATTAAGTTTTTTTTATTAAATACACCTTGAACTTCTTTATAAAATTTATATATAAATAAATCACGACAAATTCTTTAATAATATATATAAATAAATAGGTTATCTCTTCTCTCTGTTGCCATATTTTAAAGTTCGATAAACCTACATTGTCCCGACTGTTGCACTCTGCAAATTGATATTATTTTTGCAGTCACCACAAAACTGGGTAATCTTCCAGTTACCAATTCAATTTGCCATCATCCACAGCTGTAGCAGCGAGGGGGGAAAAAAACAAACACATTGTCTTTCAATATACCGCTGAATGTTTGCGTTATATCCGTGCCATATATAGTACACTTCATCATACTCAAAAGCCGCCAGCACCTGTGCAAAAGGCCATATTCTGTTAGGGCCAAAAGCCCGACTATGTATGTGTTTGTGCTGTGACAATGTGAGCCAAATTCGAGTCAAGGAAATTTTCTCTTCTTTTTTTTGGCAAAACCCTGCAAAGTGGCAACCAGCAGCTGCCAGTCAGCCAGGAAGGAAGGAAGGGGAAGTCGAAGGGAATACATATAGAGCCACATCGAAACGAGAACCTAATTCCGGCGATTTTAGCCGGGGTAACAGGTAAACGGGGGTAATGTTTGAATTTTCATTTTCTTGGTTATTCTGTTTCTTTTTACTGTGTGTGTGTTTTTTTTCTGCTTTTGGAATATTTGCACTGGGTAAATGGTACCAGGATACTTTGCATTGGTAATTTGGCGTCATTTTCAGATAGTTGGCACTACGTGTCCTGCCGCTTCCTGCGTTTGCCTCTCGGGCGAAAAGAATTGACCCAGTTCTGCTGTCAGTCCTGCTGCCAACTGCCTTGTGCCTTGTGCCTTGAACCTCTTGCCTCGTTTCTCCCTCGCTGGATACTGAGCAACAAAGCTGTGGCAGAGACAAACAGAAAACCTGCCGCCTGGCCATCGACAAACAGGAATATCCTTGCAACTTGAGCCAGAGCTGTCCGCAACACGTTCGCTCGCACACTGATAGCTGGAAACCGGCAACTGGCAACTGGCAACATGCAATGCCAGGACATGGATGTGACTAAAGGTTTTCCACTATTCCGGGGACCAGGCCTCTCTGTTCCCGCATATCCTTGAGGGCTAAAGGCATTGGACATTGTTGTTTAGCTGTCTTGAAGCATACACAGGAAACAAAAGTTTAGGTATTACAAATAATATTGAAGAAACAAATTGAAAGCCAAAGTTTAGATAGATAAAAATATATATAAAAAATAATAGAATATTTAATTATTTCCTAGCTTATTTTAGACATTTATTAAAGTACATTTAGGTAGCAAACCTCACCTCCCAGGATCTCCTGATTTCCGCATGAGATGCAGCTTAGCAGAATGTTGCTAAAGCTTCTAATCTAATTTTTGAAATGACAGGAATTCTCTCCGATTCAAGATTTCTATTTTGCTGACCCCAATGCTGTTGTGTTTTAGTCTTTTTTTTTTGTTTTTAACCCGCAATTCGGTTTCTTATTCCTTGTTTGATTTTTCTGTGGTTTCGCTTGACTGTTTTAGAATTCGAGCACTTATACTCGGAGCCGGGCATTGTCGAGTCCTGAGTCCGGAGCAGAGGCCTACGCTCGGAACGGCTGTCTTTGTAACTTTGGTAGTTGTCATGTACAGAATGTTTAACATGTCCACTTTTATTTACCTTCTGCCTTCAGGAGCCTCCTCTCTCGACTGGGGAATTGAGTGAGGGACTGAATGGAGGGAGGGAATCAACGCCCCGCAATCCCAACAGGACACTGGATCGCCTGCATTTGGCTGACAAAACGCACTTTGTATAATCGAAAATTCTTTTAATTGAATGCAACTCGGTTTCCATTCCAACTTTACTTTCGTCCGTGAGAGAGAGAGTGTGCTCTGCTCCTGCTCCTCCTCTGGCTATCCAAATATTTGAGCTTCAATTTAAATTCCGTGTATTTGAAACTGATTTTTATTTTGCCAGGACTGAGATGGCCAGGTGATTGTGTGCGGTCAGTTTTGGAAATTAAGTGGAGCAGTTGCGTGTGTGTGTAAGAGAGTGTGCTTCTGGCCAGAAAAGTTTTGTTGGTTTGCTTTTGGTTTCGGGGCTTTGTCCTGAATACGGTTGACCAGCCCACACACAACAGGCCAATTAATTTGGTAAAAAGTGCAACGATGGCCAAAAGCCTACGAGTTGGGTTGAATATTAAATAGGGCAAGTGATCCGCGTGGATAGAAAAATTGGCAATAATAAAAAGGCTTTAATAGAGTTTGACATGTGGGTGACAAGTTTTTTCCCTTTTCCAGAATTTAATTTAGATTTGTTAGCAGTTTAGCTCTCTTTCTTGACCTTAAATGGTTAAATACCTCAAGAAAGTTTTGCTTTTTCTAGCCGAAAATATTTTCTTGTCGAACATTTCACATATTTCTCTTAATTTCTAAATAAATTTTCATGCAGAGAAAAAAAAAATTATAATGGTTTTACTTGTTAAACTGTATGCTCAAATAAGGAATATAATTCAACGTTTTATCATAATTTTCCGTATCAAAAACACTGATAAGAATGAATTATATTATCTAATAATTTATAAATCAAACAAACTATTTCTGATACTATTTAATCTCTTTTATTTTTCTCTCCATGTCAATTGCTTGCCAATGAAAAGTCAGCAAAAATGTAGAAAATAACTAATTTGTTTTGTGAAATTCCTTTTCAACGTTTGCATTGTTTTTATCTGAAAGCCTAAACCAAAAAATACAGACACAAATTCTATAAATTACTTAAATCAACCATTTATAATGAATAATTCAGAGTGCGGCTGTGAGATGTGTGAGCGGAGGACTGGCAGCCACAATAACAAATATTCACATGGAATTTATACGAAACGGCTAATTCAAACCCGCCCACACACACACAAGGTTGGCTTTAAAAATCAATTAAAGTTTCAGATCGGTTCGGAAACCGCAATCCAATAAAATACATTGGCAATTGCAATGCAATTGTTGAAAGTTACGACAAAAATGTGATTTAATGCCAACGATAACCACCGACCTCGTTAGGAAGAGGGAGAGCACGGCCTCGGCGGGCGGCCAGAAATCAATTAACCGGAAGAACAAAGGTGAGCTCTGATTTGAAGATAAGCCGCAGCACAGTAATTAATTAAAGCAAAACTGTAGTATATGGTAGTATACAGTGTCTAATCAAAATCAGCAGCGGGGAAGCAGGTCGAAGATTGCAGTTGTAAAATCTATTTCGTTCTAAATTTCAAAGTGTTGGCGGAGCAATCGATATTATAGATTTTTGTAATCATAATTAATAGTTTTACTGAATTGGGTTTGAGCTTGTTGGGATATTTTAAACTGATAAATAAAATGAAGGAATTTTATAAAGGATTTTACAAAGTATCTGAAGATTAAGCCATATATTATAAATTTATTTTGAAAAAAGAAAAATATACTTTTCATTCTTTAGATCTTATAGCCATTCAACAAGCTTTAAAAATATGAATTTCTCTTAATTTTTTGTTTTAAAAAACAAATTAAAATTCTACATAAAATTCTAAATAAAATTCTAGTTAACAAGTTATAACGATTCGAGCCATAAAAAACACTCTTAAGCTTTGAGAACATTTTTCTCCAACACTAGTTTTCGGTTAATTGTGGCTGGAAGCTGTCAAGCTGGGAGCTGGCAGTCGGGTCTTTTAGAGCTGAGAGCCTGCAAGTTGGATAATCAATTTGCGGTCACATAAACATGCATCAATGTCGCCGTTCTGTTTGTTCTGGGTTCTGGCAATCCTGGCAGACTGACAGCGGTGGAATGCCCCGACTGCTGCTTATTTCTGGTAAGATAAGAGCGCTGTAGATTTCAGATTTCAGCCAGCGATCGCTTGGACAAGCCCGGCTACAAGCGCCAATTAGAAAGAGTTGGAAAAATATTTCACTCATTTTCGTTTGTCAACGGGGCAGCAGCAGAGTATAGCTCGGCTCGACTGGTTCTAGATACCCCAACCCCAACCCCAACCCCGATTTCAACCCCAACTCCTGGCCATCCGTGCTCTGTGCCCATGTTCCAATGTTCTCTGATTACAGGCCAGGAGGAGATGTCTGTGTGTTGCACCAAACAGATCATAGATAATAATATTAAATTGGTTAAATGCCGTCTTGGATTACCCAAACCAGACATGGGCATACCATTCTGTTCCGACTGCAAGACTCTAATTCCTGGACAGGCGACGACCACCCCGGGCGAGGGGTATTCCCCAGTTAACTGCATTTCCCCCTCTCTCTCTCTATGCATATTGATATTATATTTTTTTATGGGGAAATGAGGAAATCAAGATGGTTTCGGGTCGGTAATTAATACCCAAAGTTCAAAATGTTTTGGTCGGACTAAACTGGGCGATAAGTAATCGATTTCGTTGGCCTGCCCTGACATTATTGAATTACCTGACGACATTTGATTAATTTGCATACGACAACAAATTCGTGATCTAAATTATTTCTAGCTTTGCTAGGAGACAGAGAGAGAGACAGAGAGAGAGGGATCTATTCTGTCCTTCAGCCCAGGCCGGTTCTGCCTTTTATGGCCATTGCAATCGTCGTAGGATGTTAAATGTTTTTGGTTTTCAGTTTTCGGTTTTCCCGGATTTCGGGATCTGTGTGGCGTGATTGAAGTAAAAGGGCATGTTTTCCCCGCCGATGACAAGGCGCCCGCCTAATGAGCTACCATAATTCAATGCCTCAGAACGACCCAAATTTGAATGCCGCCGCCGTTTGTTGGGAAATTTTGTGGAGTGAAGACTCCTCCACTCCACCCGGCCTGCCAATAATATAGAGGATAAATTTCACCAGGAAATCTGTGAACAATGGCAGCGCGATTTTATTGTTTTATTTGATTGTCCGAGATCATGAACTTGCTCGCCGGTCGGTGGTCCTCAGAGCCCAAAGCCTTTGTCTTCCGATCAACTTTGGTAGCACAAATCAATACAAAAAAAAAAAAATAAAATGGGATTTTAAATGGCAATAATAATGTGCAACAATATTTGGTGACACAAATTCAGGTATCTCCCTAATTTTATTTATTTTTTTGTTGGTAGCGAACTTTGGGTTAACTTTTGTGGTTCATATTATAACGGTTTCTCGCTTAGTAGGTGGTGCAGTCTAAGAAATTGAATATTAACTAGGAAATTAGTTAGATTTTTTAATAATTTAAAATATTGCAGAGAACATATTAGCTTAATTTTATTTGGAATAATTTTTTAGCATATTAGCTTTGATATTTTATGTTGCAAGTTTGACTTTGATTAGTAGATATAGTTTTTTATTTATGATTAAATTTTTTATAGACAATTTCCTTTATAAAACTTAATAAAGAATTTATTAAACCTAAGCTTACCTTGTATACTTTTAAACAAGATTTCTTTTTTAATAATTTTGTAGAGCAATTAAGCTACTTATCAAGAACCTACTCCAAGCAATCTATTATTTTCCTTAAAGTGTATTTCTTAGCATTCAACTTTAAATTCAAAAGGTAACAACAAAGCGGTTAATTTTGCTATTTTGCTGCTTTTGTTGTCCGATTTCCCCTGCTTTTGTTTTTGCAACTGGCACAGTCAGCAGAGTCGCAGAAGACAGAGTCACAGCCAAAGTGGGATTTGGACTCGGATTCGGATTCGGAGTGGAAGTGGCAGTGGGAGGAAGCTGAAGCCGGAGTCGCAGTCAGGCAATACCTAATTTCATGTCATTAGTTTGTGTGATAACTGTTACCATTGAAAACGGGCCAAAATGGAGAAGCTAGCCGTAGCCGGGCTGGCTAACAGTCGTCCTCGTTGGCGTCTGTGTTTTCTTATTTCCTCTCTGACTCTGAATTGCTGGAGGAGGAGGAGGAGAAAGAGGAGGAAAAGCCACCGCCAGCACCACCGTTGGCAATCCGAGTCGGAGGCAGAGAGCTATTGAAATCATTTAAACCATTTAGACCATTTAAGCTATTTACAATTTGCCATCATCACGACATTTTCGGCTGCCGCTGCAGCCGTTGGCGTTGGCTCTAACGGTCGTTGAGCCAAGAGGGGGAGTCTTGGCCAAAATCAGAGCAATTCAATTGAAAACATTTGTAAAATGTCTCGCTTTTGTATGATGCAGAGAGAGAAAATGTGATAAATGCTGAAAAAGTGGGGTATTTAATGAATTTATAGAGAATATAAAATTCTTTAAATAAATTCAAATATTTAAGCTAAAAATTAAAGAAGTATTGCTGATCTTTGAATTGGAATATGTCTAGAAAATGTAACAATTAATAGCATTTCTTAAAGTGCAACCCAGCCAGCTCTTGGCTGTCCCTATATGAGTCCCTGGCACGACGACGACAGCAGCAACATCAGCAGCAACAGCCATAGAAACATGCAACTGCAACGGCAACCCCGGCCCAACATTGGCAACTGTAGCATTGTGGACCAAGTTAAGAAGTCACACAGAGAGCCAGAGTCGCTCGCGGAGCAAGAGCCATATGTCAAGGGGTCAATGCTGATTTTTGTGATTTCCTCCAGCAGTGGCTGCCGTAAAATTTGTTAGCAAAACGTTTGGAATTGCTTAAATGTCAGCTCCGTTGAGCGGCCTAATGGTGACATTTCTTTCAGGAACGGAATCGGGATCGGCTGCACTCCAAATTAGCAATGCAGGCCGCCTCTTAATAGAGTCAAAGTTGCTCGCTTTTCGACTCCTTTTGCATTTGCATTTGGCGTGATGCATGATCCGACTGTCATATTAATTAAAGTCGAATGACACGGGACCCCCACACACGAAAGGCAGGCGCACACAGGACCCCCATGATTCATCCGTGGACTCTTAGTTGATTTTCCTTAATTTTGATTGCATTTTGATGCATTCAAACCAAGAGACTGATGACGATTTGCATTGCTCTGAGTCAGCATCTGCACGCTCTCGGTCATTGATTGAAAGATCGATCGCTTAGACAAAAGCCCCCCAAATGAATTTCCAGCTCCAACTCTCGGGGCCAACTCCAGCTTCATCTAGAGTCTGCAGTCCCGATCCCAAGCCCAGGCCGCATCATTGTCTTGCCAAATGGAGCAGCAGCCTTGTCAAGATTCTCAAAATGCAAATGCAGAATGCTTTGCCGGAGAGCCAACTGACTTGGCTGGTTGTTTCCTTTGATTTTTTTAAAAGGATTATTTTTATTTATTTTTGCCTTTCTTTCATTGCAGCTCATTGGGTCGTCTGTCATTGGCTTTGATTAAATTGGCTCAAAAGTTGTTAGCCAGTTTGCACAGCCAGGGCTGGATTCGAGCGATGATTTAAGCTAAAGCTCGTTTAGAAGTTGAGTCATAAGCTAGGAATGTCAACGAAATTAAATTAAAGTTCGTAAAAAATGTTAAAGCTCGTGAAGATGTTTTTTTTTATAAGAAAAAGTATGAAGACCCCAATAATTCCTTTTATTTTGATTTAAAAATGCTTTTTTGAAGTGCAAATAATACAAATTTGCATGGAGAAATATATTTAAAAAGGAAACAAGTAGTCTAGAGCATTTTTCAAGTATGAAATTAGAATATAAAAAACATAATTTATGAGTACAAAATTATTATTCTCAGTTTATCGAATATTCATTATTTATTCAACATATTTCCAACCGTAAAGCCTTTATAATTAGTTTATCAAACTGGCAATTTAGCAAATTAATTTGAAACCCAAATCCTTTTGAACTTTTGACCAGCCCTGGATAAATTGTTATCGCTTCACTTTACCGTTTGGCCAAATCGAAATGCAAATTATGATGATCTCTGCTAAATTGCTGAAATTGAACTCCTGCTGTGAGGCCTTTTTTGAGAGTGGGTGTGTGGTTGGAATAATTAGTTTGGATGCATGTTTGTTGGCAGCAATAAAAAGCCAGGAGTTTACAGAATTTGTAACCAACTATTTAGCAAACAAAACTTTGGCCGGACTTTTATTGCAGGACCCGGATTTGAGTTTACAGCTGCTATGCTGCCCTCGAGCCTGCCAAGTCAGCGAGCGTGCCTCGTGCCTGGTTTTTTGCATTTCCAAAAAAAGGACATGCGGGTTGCCAAAAAATTATATGCAAATCTAATTAGTAAATTATTTGAAGCGTGAAATTGAAAAATGATTTTGTTTTGTCTGCTCTCTGTTCTGCGTGTGCCCTGCGAGAAGGTCCAGCCAAAGTCCCAGTCCTCCCATCCCATTTACGACCAAGAACCCAAACCCCATCCGGGATCCTGGTCCGCTTTATGCAGATTTTTGTAAATGCGCTCAGCTGTGAGTGCTCAGATACGTAGAATGCAGATGGAAAAAGGTTGCTGCAGCGGAAAAAACGCCTCTAGACATTCAGCTTGAACAGTTTTCATTAATTTAAGCAGAAGTAACGTATTAAATTTAAATATAAATCTGTATTTGTAATACAAATTAGTTAAAAAAAAGGAAGATTTTGCATTTCTGTATATATAATAAATAAAGTATAAACTTTCAGACTTAAGCATAAACAAAGATTCTATCTGTCTACACTGCCAACTGTCTAAATTAAATATTAAATATATGTGAGCTTAATAAAAATGTATTTTCCTTTCTTAAAATATCTAAGGCAATAAAATTGTTTTTTAAAACAAAAAAGACACCAAAAAATAACTATAAAAATTATTTTTCTTCCGTCATTTTATGGAGAGCGAAAAACTTGTGCTAAAATGTTAATTTTTTACTCGAGGAGACGACAAACTGCAGCTATTCCGAGGTGACGACAGCCTAGTAAAATTAAGGCAATTTTCAAATTGAATTCGCATTTATGAATAACAATTGCCGGCAACTGATGATCAACAATTGCAACTGCAAACTGCAGAGAACCAACTGCAGACTGAAACTTCAACTGGCAGCTTGCAACATGCGCCCACGTGAAGTGGAGCTGCTGATCCGGTGGAGAGGCGGTAGGTAGCGCTGCACAGTAGGCAGCTCCAACTTCAACTTCAGCTTCAGCGGCAGCAAATTGGTCTATTTTCCAAATGTATTCGCTTCCTTGTATTGCGATATAGCAGCGGCCCCTTCACGTGGGCCGGGTAACAGCGGCAGCCTAAACGGCGTTGTTGTGCGCGCAATTCATGTCGCCAAAGCATCATCAACAGCGGCAGCAGCAGCAGGAGCAGCATCATCGTAATCACCAGCACAGACCCCTTCAGAATCCTCATCATCATGATTATACGCAGACGTAGTTTCATCTGCAGCTCCCCATCCCCCCCATCCGCATCCTCACACTCCATTTCGGCGTCATCATTGCTGTTGTCGCCATCGTATATCATGCACAATTGTCGGTCGGCTGCTCGCCGAGGCCGGGCAACAATTGCGGAGGAGATGACAACATAAACAATCCTAAATGTAATCCAACAGTATCATCAAGTCGAGCAGGGAGGGCAGTGGCATGGAGGTCGGGATCGACCCCCAGACAACTGTTCCACGGTGCCCGAAAATATGATTGCATACAAATCAGCCAGAATGACATTGCACAGTGGCCTTGGATTGGATTAATTTAAATATTTGTTTTAGGAGGAAATTACTTTTTAAACCTCTTAATATTTTAAAAATATATCAAGGGTTTAATAACTATAAAAGTCATATTTATTAAGCCATATTTATATAGTCGGATTCTTAAAGAAAATGTTATTTGAAGTGTTTATCATACATGTTCAAGGATATAAGTTAAGGAGAAATCTTTGCTACATTGAAGATTTTTTAAAGTTGGTTTTAAGGAAGAATAAAATAGAATTTGTTAGGGAATATATTTTGAATATTTTTGAGAAGCCCTTTGTTCAATAAGATATAAAATCTTGAGAGTATTAACAAGATCGTTCAACCTTTTAGGTTTTTAGGCATTTTGGAAAAGATTTCTCTTCTAAGAAAACCTATCCATAGTATATAAACAAACTTCATGGTAATAATCTCAGTAATAACGTGATTTCCTTTAAATTTGTCCCACTGTACAGTGGCCACTTGGCAGGCAGGCGTGCATTATGCGAAATTCAAATGCCTGACGGCATATTTCACAGCTGTCGCCCGGCTAGCAAAACTTTTCGCAGCCGCCAGTGGCGTCGTCGTCATCGTCATCATCATTATCATCATCATAGTCCATGGTCCTCTCCTGCTTGCTCCATTCTTGGCTCTGGGGTTCTCGGTTAGCGATTCTCGATTCGGAGTTCTCCATTCTGCAATGCAATCTGCTTGCTGCAGGCGGCGTTGACACTCCCGCGGCACTTCTGCGGGTGCAACGGGGCGGATGGATTGGGGCAGTGGTGAATTGGTGCTGTAAAAAGCACTCGAATTCGTGGGTTAGAGTATAGCTATTCCTCTCGAATCGAGTGAATGTCCATAGGGGTGTTCAGTGGATTGTTGGAGTTGGCCAAATTGCTGGAGTTAAAATGGGTTTCATGTTAAGAGGTGCTGTGGGATGTGGCTGATTAATTGGGATAAAAATAAGCCTACTTTAGATATATCTTTTTATTTAACCCTCATTATATCCATTTAATATTTTTTCTAGACCCTTGGCATTGAGTTCCCCTACTTGACTCTGCATAAATACCACACACGGACAGAAATTGCACGCAAATTTCATGAGCATTGCCTGGCTTCAGATGCATTTGCCAGTTGCAGTTGCAGTTGCCGCTGTTGTTGTCGCTGAATTTTGATTTAGTTACGCAGCGTAATGCATGAATTTGGTAGTCGGGAATGCGATACATTGCCAACAAGCAGCTGAGCGGATGGGGGATTGGGGAATGGATGGATCTCTGTGGGGAAAACCGGGATCTGTGGATGCATTAATTGAAAATTGCGCGCTGTGCGTAGCGCGGCTGTGAGGCGTTTATGCCGCACTGCATCTGCTTGGTTGGCTGCTCCGCCCGCTCATTACACGTACTCTGACATGATATGCATATGATATTCGTCGCCTGGCTGCACCCGGCAACTCCGCCGGATGATGGCTGGCTGGCTGAATGCCTCCGTTCCTTGGTACACAGAGCATCAACACTTAATTTCAATTGTCAAGCGACAGCCCACACTCTGCCGGATATACGCTTGCCAATGTCATATTTAATTATACTAACTCAATTTGCTGTAACCGTGCGGTGGCCCAGCGCTGGCTTTAAGTGCAAGTGGTGGGCTGATGGGCTGTTAGCCCGGTTCCTGGGTGAGATCTGGGTGGCCCTTGGAGGGCATTTCAAAAGCCAAACGGCGAATCGCCGGCATGGCACTGCTTAAAAATAAGCACGACAAGGGGGTAATTAATACTATTCGATTTTAAGATACTCTTTCTATAGAAATAAATAAAAAAGAGTTCATCTAAACGCAAATATTTATTTTCTAAAAAAGAAACTATTTTCTAATTAATTTTAAGCATTCTTCTTTTAGTTTGCAATGAAAGTTATTATTAAAAAATATTCAAAAATTTGTACTCCACTGTAAACTATTATAGAAAATAAATAGAAAACTAAAAATAAATAAGATTGCCAAGTTAATGGAAGAGTCTAAGCTTCCCGCTTGCGGCACTCTGTGTGTGAAATGTGTCCGCGTGTAAAATAAATGAGGAAAAGACATTAAAGAAAGTCATTAATATGCAACAGCAGACTGTCAGGCGGTAACGGACTGGAGACGGAAAAGTCACTGGGACAATCCGACGGCAGCTGTCCGGACAGCTAGGGCAGCATCCACTTGGTGGAGCTGCGATGCTGCGATGCTGCGACGCGGCAGAGTATCAATTACTTGAGAAAAATTACTTGTCCATCTTCCGGCGAACCACACCGAACGCGTGTGTGTTCTGGCGGCTATGATCAAAGTAAGTAAGTATATTGGGAAAAATCGCTCGAAAACGTATGAATTTTCGTGTGTGCGAAGGTGTGTTCCGTCGGCACTGGCGGCCCCAAGGAAGTCTTAATTTCCTCCGGGTAAACGTGGCCATTTGTCGTCGTCGGTCGGCTAAATGCTTCTCCATTCATTCATGGCCCTCAATCCCCATTCCCCCACCCAAACGCGATGTGGGGCGGTTCATTTTTTAAGCCTCGTGTTTTGTGTTATATATTTTGCACTTCTAAGACATAAATTTTATGGCGACTGCGGCCCATAAATATGCACTAGTACCACCAGAGGGATGAAGAGGGAGTCACTCACCCCGTTGGAGTTACAGCTCGAGGAGTTCTGGTTGGGCTTTTGAGAAACAGGATTAGTTTGTATCTCTATAAAACGGAGGCCATTGAGCTCCAAATAAACTCAATCTTTTATTAACGGAAATAATAATTTCTGTTAATGGGTAATTATGTTTCTCTTTACTTTACGTTTAGCATTAGGAGTATGTTTTATTATTTCCTATGCTTGAATGGTGCAATTAAGTGTGCAAATTCATAAAAATTATTAAAGATTTACTAAATAAAGTTTATGTTTATTAATTCGCATCTTATATAATGTTGTCCATCTCTTCTAATAGGTATCCTTTAGTCCCAAGTCTCTAGCTTTACCTCTGTCTCATCCCAACTAGTTTTATCTGCTGACGTTGACTCAATGTCGAAGCCAAAGTCAAGACAACGAAGCTCGGACTCTCAATCCAACTACGAATCCAAATCCAAGTCTGACTCTGACTCTGACTCTGACTGTGTGTCCCTCAGTGCTCTGGGCTCAATGAAAATGTCATCCTGCTGTGTTCCAGTTACTTGGCCCCATGCATTCGCGATTGCCTCGATTGTGTGACTGGGCGATGTATCTTTTGGCGGCCCGCTGCTCCTTGGCTCGATATTGGAACGGTTTATGGTTTTTAGCAACGCACAAGAGGAGGAGAAGAGAAGGAGGCTGAATCGGAGTTGGTGTTTGGAGTCCATGGGGATACTTATATACGAGTGTAGTATGTCTAGGCTGGGTCTAAACTTGATTTGATTTTTCTTATCGTTTTGCGTTCGGTTTTTGCATTTTTGGAAGGCAATTCTCCTCCCCTCCCAGTGCACTTGTGCAGTGCGTGGCTGTGGAACGTTCGGCTCCGAGTGCGAGTGCGAGTGCTGGTATCTATAACTGCAAATCTTGAACGTGCCTCGGTACATACACACACTCACAGTTCAGAGCCCAGAGATATGTACATCCCCGAGAAGGCGGCCGAGACGCACATGCTCCACAAAGATTAAGCCAAAATCGTATATCAGGCGCGGTCTTATTGCGCATATGGCCATGTTGTGATTTGTATGGGCAAAGCGTGTGCACAAAGAGAAAAATATAGTAGGAAATGTAGGATATTTATTTCATATATTTAAACTAAGCTAAACTAACACTTGAGATCAACTGAATGCTAAACAAGGGAGTTATTTTTACTGCAAGGACACCAAAAAGATTTTATTTTACTAATTTAAGTATATTAATGTATATACCTTTGTAGGGTATTTTAATTTTACTTTAAATTATCTTTATTCCCTGCTCAAATCTCCAACAAAAATCTAATTTAAATAGCATATATCAATATAAACCGCAGTTCTTTTAGTTTATAATTCTTTCAGT